>PVLC010016343.1:0-35472 GCA_004027655.1 Graphiurus murinus
TCTCTCTCTCTCTCTCTCTCTCTCTCTCTCTCTCTGATGCTGGGGATTGAATACCAGGGGCATTCTATCTCCAAGTTATATTATCAGCCCTATTTCATTTTTTTTTAAATTTGGAAACAGAATCTCACTAAGTTGCTGAGGCTGGCTGCGAATCTGTGATCCTCCTGCCTCAGTCTCCCAAGTACTGGGATTACAGGTGTGTGCCACCACACCCGGCTTCATGCTACATTGCATTTTTCAGGTCTTGTGTGCTGACTGTAAAGGCCGGAATGGGAAATGTCGAGGAGTCACGTTTGACTTGTCTCAAGTTGTACAGCTGAATCCAGGATGAGAAGCGACTGTAGTTGTTGAACCATTGAACTCCTCTTTCCACGAGATTCCCCATGAACTTTAGGGGGACAGAAACAACATGGTAATGGCAAGAAACTTGGAGATCCACCTGTGGACTAGCTCTCATCTTCAAAATAAACAAAAACCTTCCTCAACCTTGTATTCCTGACAGCCGTAGCCTCTTCTTTCTCTTCCCATTGCTGTCAAACTTTGCTAGACAGGGATCTCGGCTCTCTCCAAGTGCCCCTTCCCATCCACATAGATGGACACGGAGAGTAGAGCAAGTCTCTAAGTTGGCTGCAGCTGCGCATCTGGGATTCTTCTGGCTTGGCTTTCTTCCTTGTTTTGGCTTCCTTCTCAAATTGGCAGGGAGAAAGGACTGCAGCAAGTCTGGGCTCAATATTTATCTAGGGTGTCATCTGAAAGAAGGCAAAGTATCATTTCTAGGAGTTCTTTAAGAGAATTGTGAAGACTTGGTCTGGATCCCCATCAAACTTTCCTTGAATCTCACTATTGACTCGCTCCTCACGATCACTAGCAAAAGAGGTGGGATTAACCTTAGACAAATCAACTCGTAGAATTAGACACTCTGCATCGCTACAGGCCTGTAGACTCGGAGGTAGGGACTAGGTTGAGGGAGAGGGAAAATTGCTACCTCGTGGAAAACCAGCAATGTCCACCCCCACCCCCAACTCACAATCTCTGGCTGTTTTTCTTGATTCCTTACTGGTGCTCTCTTCCTCTGCCCAGCCCCTTAATGTGGATAGCCCCAGAATACCACTCTAGCTTTCTTCTTCACTGTTCATGTTACCCTGGGGCAGGTCTTTCACTGTGTGTGTGTGTGTGTGTGTGTGTGTGTGTGTGTGTGTGTGTGTTACTGGAGATTGCACCCAAGGGCATTTGACTTCCAAGATATACCCCACTCTTTTTTATGATTTGCTTTCAAAGAGGGTTTCCCTAGGTTGCTAAGGGTCTCACTATTTGCTGAGGCTGTCCTCGAACCGGTGATCCTCCTGTCTCAGCCTCCCAAGTATTGGGATTATAGGTGTGAGCCACCCATACAGCTAAGTCTTTCATTATGCTGATAGCTCCCAAATATACAACTCCAGTCTATAGAATCCTTATTTCTTTTTTATTTAAAAAAAATTTTTTTTTGATGGTACTGGGATTGAACCCAAGGGCATTCTACCTCCGAGCTATACCCCCAGCCTTATTTTTTATGCTTTTTTTTTTTTTTTCCAGTACTGGGGATAGAACCCAGGGGCATTCTACCTCTGAGCTACACCCATAGTCTTATTTTTTATTCTTATTTTATTTTATTTTTGCGGTACTGGGGATTGAACTCAGGGGCATTCTACCTCCGAGGTATACCCCCAGCCCAATTTTTTTATTCTTACTTTGAAACGTAGTCTCACTAATTTGCGGAGTGCCTCACTAGGTAGCTGAGGCTGGCTGCGAACCCGGATCCTCTGGTCTCAGCCTCCCGAATGCTGGGATTACAAGTGTGCACCATCATGCCCGGCTCTATTTTTTATTCTTTATTTCAAAACAGGGTCTCACTAAGTTGCGGAGGGCCTCACTAAGTAGCTGAGGCTGGCCGTGAACCCGGATCCTTTGCTCTCAGCCTCCCAAGTACTGGGATTACAAGCATGCACCACCATGTCTGGCTCTATTTTTTATTCTTTATTTTGAAACAGGGTCTCACTAAGTTGCAGAGGGTCTCACTAAGTAGTTGAGGCTGGCTGTGAACCTGTGATCCTCCTGTCTCCACCTCCCAAGTACTGGGATTACAAGCATGCACCACTACACCTGGCCTATAGAGTTCTTTTAAACTGTACTCTTGTCTCCAGTCACATATTGAACACCTTTACTTGATTATTTCATGTGCATCTCACTTTTCTTATGTCCTGAACTGAATTCATCTACATAGTCAAAAGACCAGCACATCCTTGCTATTCCCAAGCCCAGTCAAAGGCATCATCCAATACTAGTCCCTCCGTCGTTGTAGATCATGTTCCCTCCCTGACATTGAAGCAATCCCAGAGCCAGGTTGATAAAGCCACTAACATTTAATTTGGGGCCATAGTGTGCGAGGATTCTTTCCTGTATTACCCTGTCCCTGCAATCCAGGTTCCATTCCTACAATATGTGATCCTACAATATTTTGTAGATAACCTCTGTATCTACTCCCATTGTTTCCCATTTTTTTTCTGTTTTTTTTTTTTTTTTTTTTTTTTTTTTGTGGGATTGAACCCAGAGGCATTCTACTTTCGAGCTACATCCCCAGCCCAATTTTTTTATTCTTTATTTGGAAACACAATCTCGTTAAGTTGTGGAGGGCCTCACTAAGTAGCTGAGGCTGGCCACAAACCTGTAATCCTGTTGTGTCAGCCTCCCAAGTACTGGGATTACATGCGTGCGTCACCATGCCCGGCTTTTTCTGTTTTAAAATACTTTTATTGATGCAATGTAGTTGAACATCATAATGAGATTCAAAATGATACATACATACATTGCTTGTTGTATTTCCCTCTGTATACCCACCCCCTTCTCCTTCCTTCCTGCCCATACATGGTAATGAGATTGACAGTGAAACGTTGTATGGATGTAACCTTATTTGAACTGTTCCCTTTCTCAATACTCGTTTTTGTTCCCTGTTTTCTTGGTATAGGGATCTTGTCTTCACTATGTTTTAAAATCATCATTCTCAACTGGGCGTGGTGGTACCCACCTGTAATCCCAGTACTTGGGAGGCTGAGACCGGAAGATTGCAGGTTTGAAGCCAGCCTCAGTAACTTTGTGAGGCTCTCAGCAACTTAGTGAGACCCTGTTTCCAAATAAAAAATAAAATGGGGCTGGGGGTATAGCCCTGAGGTAGAGTGCCCCTGGGTTCTACCACACACACACACACACACACACACACACACACACACACACACACACTGTCATTCTCAGCAGAGCAGAGTAACACACATAATAGATGTTCAGGAAATGTTAGATGACTATTGAGTGACTTTAGTTTTTAAGCACTTATTAAGCCAGCATTATTTCCAGACACCCTTCCAAGCTTCAGTGCTCTTCCTTGACAGACTCCATTTGCAGTCGGGGTGGGTGGAGTCAGTGGGAAAATGCCAGAAACTCTGCCCTAAGGCAGTGAATGCCAGGTCCGGGCCAGTGTAAACAATATGAAACCAGGTCAGAGATCCAAATAGGATTGGATGAATCTAGGAAGCTAAGGCATGAAGCCAACTGGGGTGGTGTCTGTGTTTTTCAAGAGCCCGGTGGGAAGAAAATCTTAGAGTTAATCCTGAGTGTCTGTGGCGGGCTGGGGATGTAGCTCAGTGGTAGAGCGCTTGTCTAGCATGTGGGAGGCCCTGAGCTCAATCCCCAGCATTGCAGAGCAAAACAAAACAACCCCCTAAAACCTCATAGTACTGTAGTCAATGGAATAGGAAAATGAATTGGAAATGGTCTCTACCCTCATACTGAGAGGGTGGTTAGTGGAATAACGGGTATGTAACAGAAGCTTAGACTTCCATTAGACTTCCACGTAAGAAGTGATCCAGGAAAGCAAATGTATAAAGCACCCCCTTGGGAGAAATGGCAATGACCTTAAGGGGACCCTAGTAGTAGTTTTTTTTTTTTGTTAGTTTATTTTTTTAAGGACAACACCTCAAATTTGTCACTTTAGCTCCACAGTTCTCAGGACAAACCAGTTCTTTTGATACACAGACAAAAATAGTTTGTTCCACTGTTCCTAAAGTATCCACACATCGTAATACTTTTTCCAGGGCTCATTTCCATTCTAGGGAAGTCTTTTCAGTAGCTTGGTAGTAGAGGTTTTGTGTGTTTTTTTTTTTATTTTGAGGGTGTATTTTATGTAGAGAATAGATTGTTCTGTGTTTACATTAGACAAATGAAAATGAAAATCTAACATATTTAAATTTATAAACAACATACTTAGGTTATAAATGATCAGTGCTTGGATTTTCTTTAAGTTTCTGTTTGGTTTCTAAATTTTATTTTATTAGCCGAGTGTGGGTGGCACATGCCTAGAATCCCAGTATTTGAGATGCTGAGACAGGAGGGTTGCAGGTTCAGGCCAGCCTCAGTAACTTTGCAGGACCTTGTTTCAAAATAAAAAATTAAATGGAGCTGGACGTGGTGGCGCACGCTTGTAATCCCAGCATTTGGGAGGCTGAGACCAGCCTCAGCTACCTAGTGAGGCACTCTGCAACTTAGTGAGAACGTGTTTCAAAATAAAGAATATAAAATAGGGCTGGGGGTATAGCTCGGAGATAGAATGCCTCTGAGTTCAATCCCCAGTACTGAAAAAAAAAAAAAAAAAAAAAAAAAGATAGGGCTGGGGCATAGCGTGTGGTGGTAGAACACCTCTAGGTTATAACCCCAGCACCAAAACATATCTATCTTTTTTTTTTTTGGTGGCGCTGGGAATTGAACCCAGGGGCATTCTCCCTTCAGCCCTATTTTATTTTGAAATAGTATCTCACTAAATTGCAGAGGGCCTCAACTTAGTTGCTGAGGGTGGTCTCCAACTTGTGATCTTTCTGTCTCAGCCTCCCAAGTACTGGTATTACAAACGTGCACCACCATGCCCAGCTATATTTATCATTTTTCTTACCAGTCTAGCAATTTTTTTTCCCCCAGTACTGGGGATGGAACTCAGGGGCCTTCTTCCTCCGAGGTACACCCCTAGCCCTATTTTTTATTCTTTATTTTGAAACAGGGTCTCACTAAGTTGCAGAGGGTCTCACTAAGTAGTTGAGGCTGACTGCAAATCCTCGATCCTCCTGTCTCAGCCTCCCAAGTACTGGGATTACAATTGTGTGCCACCATATCCGGCTCAGTCTAGCAAATTTTAATGTCACCTGAACAGTGAGTAGGATTGAATCCAGAGCCTGGAGCATTCGAGGTTAATTGTTCCACGACTGAACTACATTCCCGGCCATTTTTATTGTATTTTAAGACAGTTTCTTTAAGTTGCCCAGGCTGGCCTTGAACTTCTCATCCTTCTGTCTCAGATTCACCTGCTTTAATGTCACTTTCATGGGAATTAAAAAATGCTTTTAAAATAAAGACCTTTAAACATTTAAAACTGCATTTATATACTTACTATATGTTATTTTTCCTATTATATGCCACAGTTGCATGACTTAAAAATGAAAGTTCTTTCTAATTTTTTAAATAACTCTTCCAATGAATAGGACATAAATATAGATAACATTAAATATTTTAGCCGTGCATGGTGGCAGTACTTGAGAGACTTAGCAGAATTGCAGATTTGAGGACAGCCTTAGCAAATAGTGAGACTCTCATTAGCCTAGCAAGACCCTGTTTCAAAATAAAAATAAAATAGGGTTTGAGGTGGAGCTCAGAATTAGAATGTCCCTGGGTACCACACACAGACATATAGATATATAATACCATGTATATAGTTAGATTTCAACAGATCTGAATGCCTTCTACCATAATACATTTTTTGTGTGTGTGGTACTGGGGATTGAACCCAGGGATATTCTATCTCTGAGATATACTCCCAACCCTATTTTATTTATTTATTTGTTTGTTTGTTTGTTTGTTTATTTATTTATTTATTTATTTATTTATTTTGTGGTAGTGGGGATGGAACCCTGACATTCTATCTCTGAGCTACACTCTCAGCCCTATTTTTTGTTCTTTATTTTGAAATAGAAGCTCACTAAGTTGCAGAGGGCCTCACCAAATAGCTGAGGCTGGCTGCAAACCTGTGATCTTCCTGTTTTAGCCTTCCAAGTACTGGGATTACAAATGTGTGCCAACACACCCGGCTTTATTTTATTTTATTATTATTAATATTTTTTTGTATGTGTGTGCATGGTACTGGGGGATAAATCCAGGGCCCTCTACCTCTGAGCTGTACCCCCAGCCCTAATTTATTTATTTATTTACTATTATTATTATTTTTTTTTTGGCAGTACTGGGGATTGAACTCAGGGGCATTCTACCTCCGAGCTATACCCCCAGCCCTATTTTTTATTCTTTATTTTGAAACAGGGTCTCACTAAGTTGTGGAGGGCCTCACTAAGCAGCTGAGGCTGGTCTCGAACCCAGATCCTCCAGTCTCAGCCTCCCAAATGCTGGGATTACAAGCATGTGCCACCATGCCCGGCCTCCCTACTTTATTTTTTATTTGGAAACAGGGTCTCATTAAGTTGCTGACAGTCTCATTAAGTTGCTGAGGCTGGCTTCAAACCTGCAATTCTCCGGTCTCAGTATTGGGATTACAAGTGTGCACCACCATGCCTGGCTGTTTAATTTTTTTTTTTTTTTAATTTTGAAATAGGGTCTTACTATGTTGCTGAGAATCTCACTAAGTTGCTGAGGCTGGCCTTGAATCTTTGATCCTTCTGTCTCAGCCTCCCAAGTACTGGGATTACTTGTGCGTACCACCACACCTGGTTTCATAATACATTTTAAATTTACAAGGTTGATGTTTTATTCCTGTAGGTCAAATTTTCTTTCACATTACACATTCTTAAAATAACCAATCATACTCAGATTTATTTATTTATTTATTTATTTATTTATTTATTTATTTATTTATTTATTTATTTATTGTGGTATTGTGGATTACACCCAGGGGCATTCTACTCTGGAGCTACACCCCCAGTCCTATTTTTTAATTTTTATTTTGAAACAGGGTTTCTTTAGGTTGATGAGAGTCTTATTACTTGCTGAGGCTATCCTCCAACCTGCAGTCAATCCTCCTGTCTCAGCCTCCCAAGTATTAGGATTAGTGCCCACCATGCCTGGCTTCAGATTTTTTTTTTTTAGGTACTGGGGATTGAACCTAGGGGCATTCTACTTCTGAGCTACACCCCCAGTCCTACTTTTTATTCTTTATTTTGAAACAGGGTCTTACTAAGTTGTAGAGGACCTCACCAAATAGCTGAGGCTGGCTGTCAACCTGGATCCTCTGGTCTCAGCCTCCCAAGTACGGGGATTACAAGTGTGCACCACCACACCTGGCTTGTGGCTTCAGATTTTTAAATATAGAAGTATTAGTTGCAAGGGTTTGGTTCTTTTAATCATTTCTTTATTTAATTGGAAACTTTTCCATGTCTGGGAGATGCTTACCCTCTATGGACAAGATTGTATCCTCTCCACCTCCCAATTTTTTTGTAACATTCATTGCTGCATGCATTCTTGTAGGCTCTATTTGTCCTTGGAATGGTTTCAGATTCCAAAACTCTGGATTCAGGAGATTTATTTCTTAATTCTTCACTCTACTCACGTATGTCTGCAATCCCCACCCTGCCTATTTTCATCACTTGATTGAATTTTGCAATTCATTGACTCTTAAGATATTTAGGTGATTTAGGTGTCTCACTCTCCACTGGATCTAAAGATTATCGTGTTTGAAAGTTCTTTGCATTCTTTTTCCATGGTCCTGGGGATTGAATCCAGGGCCTTGCATATGTTAGGCAAGTGCTCTAACACTGAGCTACACTCCCAGGCCTTTTTAATTTTTTTTTTTTTTTTTTTTTTTTACTAAGCCAGGCATGGTGGCTAGCGCTTGTAATTCCAGTACTTGGGAGGCTGAGACAGGAGGATCACAGGTTCACAGCCAGCCTCAGCAACTTAGCGAGGCCCTCTACAACTTAGTGAGACCCTGTTTTCAAGTAAAAAATAAAATAGGGCCGGGCATGGTGGATAGTGCTTGTAATCCCAGTACTTGGGAGGCCGAGACAGGAGGAGGATCGTGGGTTTGAGGCCAGCCTCAGCTACTTAGTGAGGCTCTCCACAATTTAGTGAGACCCTGTTTCAAAATAAAGAATAAAAAATAGGGTTGGGGGTATAGCTCAGAGGTAGAATGCCCCTGAATTCTATCCCCAGTACCACACACGTACATACAAAAAAATCATTTTACTTACATACTTTGCAGGACTACGGATTAAACCCAAGACCTTCTACCATTGAGCTACATCCCCAACCCTATAAAAAATTATGATACGATGTCATTATATTGCCTAGTTTGGCTTCAAACTAGCAATTCTCCTATCTCAGCCTCCTGAGTAGCTGTATTACAGGTGTATTCCACCACACCCTGCAACATTTAAAAAATAAATATTTTTGCCAGGCATAGTGGTACATGCTTGTAATCCCAGTACTTGGGAGGTTGAGACAGGAGGAACACAGGTTTGCTGCCAGCCTCAGCAACTTGTGAGGCCCTCTGTAACTTAGTGAGACCCTGTCTCAAAATAAGGAATAAAATAGGGCTGGGGGTGTAGCTTGGAGGTAGACTCCTCCTGGATTCAATCCCCGGTACCAAACACACACACACACACACACACACACACACACACAAATAAAAAAGTTCACAGCTGGGCGTGGTGGCGCATGCTTGTAATCCCAGCATTTGGGAGGCTGAGACCGGAGGATCCAGGTCCGAGGCCAGCCTCAGCTACCTAGTGAGGCCCTCCACAACTTAGTGAAACCCTGTTTCAAAATAAAGAATAACAAATAGGGCTGGGAGTATAGCTCGGAGGTAGAATGTCCCTAAGTTCAATCCCCAGTTTAAAAAAAAAAAAAAAATCACAAAACTTTCAATAATCTAAGGTCATTCCATTGAAACCTAGCTGCCTGCTGAGGCTTTGTCTTAATAAAGTCAGGATTTTGAAGGTCATTCTGGGGTTTGTTTCTAGCTAGGTCTCATTGTTTAAGTCTCATTTTGAATGTCAGAATTCATCTCTGATTGCCCTTTTTTTTTAAAAAGGGAGAGCTCCTTTATTATTTCACATCATGAAGCCTTTAAAAAAAATTGTTCTGCATGCCTCATAAGATAATTTGGAGCTAGGCGTGGTGGCGCACGTTTGTAATCCCAGCATTTGGGAGGCTGAGACCAGAGGATCCGGGTTCGCGGCCAGCCTCAGCTACCTAGTGAGGCACTCTGCAACTTAGTGAGACCCTGTTTCAAAAATAAAGAATAAAAAAAAATAGGGCTGGGGGTGTAGCTCGGAGGTAGAATGCCCCTGAGTTCAATCCCCAGTACTGCAAAAAAAAAAAAAAAAAAATAATAATAATAATTTGAAGTCTATTTATCAGTCAAATTGTCAGTTTTCTGTCTCTTCTACCAGACTGCAAGCTCCATGAGAACTAAGGAACTAAGGCAAGCATTTTATTAATCAAACACTTTATTTTGAAGTTATTTTAAGGCCAGGCATGGTGGTGTATCCCTATAATACCAGCTACTCAGGAGGCCAAGGCTGAAGGATTATGAGCTTGAGGGCAACTGGAGTAACATAGTGCCTCCCAAGTACTGGAATTACAAGCGAGCACCACCACACCTGGCCCAATAAGACCTTATTGGGATTTCACTAGTTTACATACTAGTGTGTGTATGTGTGTGTGTGTGTGTGTGTGTGTGTGTGTGTGTGTGTGTATACATGTACACATGTGTGGTTCTACAAACTTTTATCCATAAAGCTATCTCTGCACACATTTTTAGTTTGTCCTAAAGGTTTCTCCACACTCGGCTACTCTTGCATCAAGTAGCCGAGTCTCAGCCGATCACATCAGCCGAACTGCAGCCAGCCAGAGGCAGCCCACTGTCCAAAGCAGGGTCATATAAGGCAAATGACTCACTTTCCTCTTCTGGACATCACTTTTTTTTTTTTTTTTTGCGGTATTGGGGATGGAACCCAGGGACATTCTACCTCCAAGCTACATCCTCAGACCTAATTTTTGTTCTTGATTTTGAAACAGGGTCTCATTAAGTTGTGGAGGGCCTCACTATGTAGCTGAGGCTGGCCTCGAACCCAGATCCTCCTGTCTCAGCCTCCAAAGTACTGGGATAAGAAGCGTGAGCCACCACACCTGGCTCTGTACATCATTTTCTTTTGATTATCAATATCACTTGCATTGGTGGGGTGGAGCATTCTAAACCATCTTTATTTTATTTTTTCATTTTTATTTATTTAATTTTATTTTTTTGTGGTACTGGGGATTGAACTCAGGGGCAGTCTACCTCTGAACGACACCCTCAGCCCTATTTTGTTTTTCTTTTTTTTAAACAGAGTCTCACTAGGTTGATGAATCTCACTACTTACTGAGGCTGTCCTGGAACCTGTAATTCTCCTGACTCAGCCTCCCAAGTACTGGGATTACAGTCCTTTCTTGAGGACTCCTCTGTTTTATTCCCTTTTTCCCACCACGCCCGGCTTTTTTTTTTTTCTTTTCTTTTATTTATTTTTGTGTGAGGTATTAAGGATGGAATCCAAGGGACATTCTATCTCCAAGCTACACTCCCAGACCTATTTTATTTTTTTTATTTGGAAACAGTTCCTTATTGGGTTGTGGAGGGCTTCACTAAGTTGCTGAGGCTGGTCTCCAACCTGCGGTCCTCCTGCCCAGCTTCACAAGTACTGAGATTACAAGCATGCGTCACCATGCCTGGCTGCTGCTTCTTCTTCTTCTTTTTGTGGTACTGAGGATTGAACTCAGGGGCATTCTACCTCTGAGCTATACCTCCAGCTTTACTTTTTTATTCTTTATTTGGAAACAAGGTCTCACTAAATAGCTGAGGAGCTTCTTTTTTTAAAAAAAAGTTTTTTTTTTTTTTCTTTTGGGAGGTACTAGGATTGACCCAGGGACATTCTTCCTCTGAATTATGCCCCCAGGACCCCCTTGCCCTTTAAATGTTTGAAATGGGATGTCAGTTTTTTGTTAAGGCTGGCCTCGAACCTGTGATCCTCTTGTCTCAGCTTCTCAAGTACTGAGGTTACAGGTGCGTACCACTGTGTCTGGCTTCTGAACTATTTTTAGGCTGAGCTGCTGCCTGGTTCTGGAATGGCAAATAGAGCCAGCCAAGATCAGCAATGCTGGATTGGTTGCAGTTTCTCCTTGGATAGCACCACAGCCAGGATACGGAAGGTTCCACCCCCACTCATCCATGCCCTTTTGCTTTCCTTTCTTGAGGACTCCTCTGTTTTATTCCCTTTTTCCCTCTCAGTGCCCTGCTCAGTGTGTATCCGAGATAGGTACCAGGTAAATATTTGTTGAACATACCAGTGTGTGGCCAATTATTACCAGGGGAAATTGCCCCATTTGTTTGTATAAAGAAGTACTAGTTATCCACTGTCCAGGGACAGAGGGAGGAAATGTAAAGGGAACTGTGAAGTTCCTATTCAGAACATTAATTGATATTGATAATTGAATTTTTCATTTATTAATATGCCATGGATATTTAATATTTATTTCTATTAGTTTCATATTTTAAGATATTCTATTAACTAATATAATTTAAAATAATTGAACATTTTTTTTTTGCAGTACTGGAGATTGAACTCAGGGGCATTCTACCTCTGAGCTACACCCCCAGCCCTATTTTTGTATTCTTTATTTTGAAACCGAGTCTCACTAAGTTGTGGAGTGCTTCACTAGGTAGCTGAGGCTGGCCTCGAACCCAGATCCTCCGGTCTCAGCCTCCCGAATGCTGGGATTACAAGCGTGCGCCACCACGCCCGGCTAAGAATTGAACATATAAAATTGACATTAGAATACAAATGTAAATACTTTTAATGAAGATTTGCAACTTTAAAAAAAAGTATTATTCTTTTTACTACAGTTCAGTTACTAAGAGGATATTTGAAGAGAAAATATCTTCAACACGAAGTGCTGTGTGAATGTGTGTCCCCATCACTGAACTACATTGCAAACTACAATGCACATTGTACTACAATGCATCATTGAACTACATTGCGAAACTACAATGCACCAATAAAAGTATATAAGCAACAACAAAGAAAAATGTTGTCACACTCCATCTCATAGTGACTGATTTGCAAAGAACACACACACACACACACCACACACACACACACACACACACACACACAAATCATCAGCTACTAAATCTCATAGAGGTGGTGCATTTATAAGTGAAATCTTATAATCAAGCCTATTTTTAAAAATTTATTAATTTTTTTTCCGATAGTAGGGTGTTGAACCTAAGGGGCATTCTATTTTTGTTTTGATAGAGTCTTGCTAGGTTGATGAGAGTCTGACTATTTGCTGAGGCTGTCCTTGAACCTGTGATCCTGTCTCAGTCTCCCAAGTACTGAGATTATAGATGGGATAATCAAGCCTTTTTATTTTTAATTTTTTTTTTTTTTTTTTTTGGTGTTAGAGATTGAACCCAGGGGCAATCTACCTTTGAGGTATACTCCCAGCCTTTTTTATTGTGAAACAGGATCTTGCTAAATTGTTGAGGCTAGCCTTGAACTTCAATCCTCTTGCCTCAGCCTCCCAAGTACTTGGATTACAGGTGTGTACCACCATACCCAGATATCAAGTCTTTGCTAATGAGAAAAGCTTCAAGATCTTGAAAGAAAGAAGCTGGGTGTGTGGTGGCAATGTCTGTAATTCCAATACTTGGGAGGCTGAAACAGAAGGATCTCAGGTTTGAGCCCAGCCTCATCCTCAGCAACTTAGTAAGGCCCTCAGCAGCTTAGCGAGATCCTGTTTCAAAATGAAAAATAAAATAGGGCTGAGGCTGTAGCTCAGAGGTAGAATGCCTCCGGGTTCAATCTCCAGTACTACCAAAAAAAAAAAAATCTTGAAAGGAGGTGTAAGAGACACCATATATAATATAATATAATATAATATAATATAATATAATATAATATAATATAATAAATATAACATAATATAACATAATATAATATATAATATATATAAAATATAAAATACATTCTCTCTCTATATATATATGCTTGAGAGGGCATTTATATATATATCATACATATATATCATATATATATATATACTTGAGAGGGCATTTCAACATCCTGTGGAGTCCAAGCTCGTACAGGAAGGAGGCTGAAGGAGAACCAGGGCGCTGCAGTGCGCCAGGTCTGCTTCCTCCTGGTTCTGATTACTAATACTGTCCCAGAGTAAACAGAAACATGACCCTCCATTAACTTGCTTTAGACTGACGACAATAAAATCTCCCCTAATGGTACCAGGGGGAAATCGACTACTCCTGAAAGATATTTGCACATTGTTGGAGTTTCTTGACCTTAAGATATCTGTTTGGAAGCATTTAAAGAACTAAAGAAAGAAATTGCCCTTTAAGTAGACCTTGTGACAGAAGTAGGTGGGAAAGTAATCACAGCACATACCACAGCTCACCTTAGCTCAGGCTAACTCCATGACCGATGCTAAGGCAAACAGGCAGCGAGAATGCCAGAATATTCATTCACCTCCTTTCTGATAAGACTGCCTTATGATTTTATATATATGTATATATATTGAAAACCTTTGTTTTGCAGGGTTTGCTTTAGCAAGTTGCCTCTCTTACTCTCAGGTGTGGAGACCAAATAACTTTAGAATCCATTTTCATTGAGTGACTTGGGGCTTAGCATTTAGTGTATTTTGTGCTAGAAACCACAGGTAGGACCTGTTTCTGTAAATGATTTATTTCCATAGATCTCTTCCTTTAATTGATTTGATATTTACTTAAGAAAGTTCTTTCTTTGCTTGCCCTGTCATCCCCTCCAAGAGCTTTTATAAAGTATGTTGCTGCCTCAAATTGGCTGCTTCCTTCTCAGACCAGTCACTTCTGTGAGGTTTATGTGTCTTTACTGGAATCTAGGCACCATTTCATAAGGATATCTCTCTCTCTTTCTTTCCTTCTCCCTTCCCTTTTCCCTCCCCTTCTCCCTCTCTGTCTCTCTAGGTGCTAGGTAAGTGCTCTACCACTGAACTACATCCCCAGCCCAAGAATTTTTCTTTGTGTTCTTTATTTTGGAAATAGGCTGTGGCTTGGGAGGGGTTTAACCTGTACCCAGTCAGCTCCACAATATTTTATAATAATCACAACCCTAACAGCAATTATAATATTCACAAATAGAGACTATCCATGTATCTTTGGTTTTACATAAATTATAAATAAAAAACATCTTTAGAAAGCATGGCTAGTTTATTGATTTTAAAGTTCCATCTAAATAAAAACAGTATGATTGCAATGAAAACTCAGTTTTAAGACAAGTTGTATAGCTGGGTATGGTGGCATGTGATTATAATCCCAGTACTTGGGAGGCTGAGATAAGAGGATCACAGATTTGAGGCTAGCCTCAGCAACCTAGCAAGATCCTTTTTCCAAACAACAACAATAACAAAAATTTTAAAAAGGACTGGGGTATAGCTCTGAGGTAGAATGCGCCTGGGTTTAACCCCCAGGAACATATACATACACACTTTGAAGTGGTCACATTAAGTAGAAGGTCCGTGGCAGGAGCAGTGGTGCAAACCTGTAATCCCAGCTACTTGGGAGGCCAAGGCAGGAGGATTGCAAGTACATGGCCAGCTTGGGCAGCTGAGAATAACCCTGTCTTAAAATAAATTAGAAAAAGAGTGGGGTTCTGGGCTTGGTGGCACACGCTTGTAATCCCCAGTACTTGGGAGGCTGAGACAGGAGGATCGCAGGTTTGTGGCTAGCCTCAGCTACTTAGCAACTTAGTGAGATCCTGTTTCAAAATAAAGAACAAAAAATAGGGCTGGGGGGTGTAGCTTGGAGGTAGAATGCCCCTGGGTTCAATCTCTAGTACCCCCCCCCACACACACCAAAAAAAGAAAAGAAAAAGCATATGTGTGGGGGTGTAGATTAGCAATAGAGTGTTTGCCTAGCATGTGTAAGGCTCTGGGTTCAATTCCTTGTACTGCAAATAAAGAAAAAGAAAAAATAAATAAAAATCTATGGCAGAAATTCTTGTTGCTGGGATGTTGATAAACCTAGAGCACCTGTCTCCCCCCACCCTGGGGACCAGGGACTCCAAAGCCTTAAAGTAGTTTGTATGTGTTCCAGCTCCGCTCACACTGTGATGGTAAGGCAGGGACAGAGCATGCTCTTGGAGTTGAATTTTCAGCTCCTTGGGGGTATCTAGCCCAGGGCCCGGGTCCTGGAGAGAGCAAGTCCCTGGTCTGCACCTTGCCTGCCTTCCTTAGCAGCAGCTGGAAGCTGTTCAGTCCCTGTGAACCACCTTATTTTTTGGTACTGGGGATTGAACTCAGGGGCATTCTACCTCTGAGCTATACTCCCAGCTCTATTTTTTATTCTTTATTTTGAAACAGGGTCTCACTAAGTTGCAGAATGCCTCACTAGGTAGCTGAGGCTGGCCGCGAACCCAGATCCTCTGGTCTCAGCCTCCCAAAAGCTGGGATTACAAGCGTGTGCCACCATGCCCGGCTCAAACCTTTTCTCTTCCTGTAAATAGATACATGCTGCCCTTCTGGGAAGCAACGCTTCATGAAGGAAGCACCTATGCCATTTGTCTTGTGCTCCTTTGAAAGGAAAAAGAACCGAAGCCCCAGGTTACCAGAATGGAAGAGAGCTAAGGTAGAAAGCTGTCTTCCAAGGCCTGCGCTGCCCCCAGCCACTGGACCCCGAGTGTGGCAAGCAACTCTGACTTGGAGCCCTGACTGTGTCTCCAGTTGGTCCTAAAACGAAAAGGAATCATTGAATTTCAGATTTGCTTGGGAAAAGCCATGCTGCAGGGGAAACCCTGTGTAGCTATCCAGGGGACTTCCAGTGCCGTGGACTGCAGGCTGCGGGACTTGGTCCATTACGTGTGCTTCCCAGACTGTGAGGTGTTTCGTTTTGCCCGTATCCACCTGAATATTTGCCCAAATGCTGCTTTCTGCTTTACCCTGACCTGCGAAGAAGAAAGCTGTGTTCCTGGGGAGGGCAGACCAAGGACAGAGAACTGTTCATTTTTTTCTGCATCATGGAAAACATAGGATGTGCAGGAGACGCAGCCTTTCAGCAGGCTTAATCCTTTCAGAAGGCTCATTTCAATGAGCCCCATTGTATTCAGCCCCTATTGGAGCACGATAAAAATAGAACACTTAGAGGACTATGTCCATAGAACCAGAGGGAAATGGAGAGTTGAGGCAATTGTCCAGATAAGCCAAGCAAAAACAAAACCAAACAAAATAAAACCACCCACCGTTGAGGGAAAAAAAAAAAAATAACAAAAAACAAAACAGCTTTCAGAGCCTGAACCATCCAGTCTGGTTTTCTACATTGTTCAAATTCACCAGCACTGCATCTATATTTACTTTTTCTACATGGACTGAGCTTAAGTTGTTAGAGAGTTTGTTTCCCCAATATTATCTCAAGTACTACCTCAAAAATACCTTTGCTTTTTAAGTGTCCCTCCGTGACCTATTTCCCAGTAAGAAAATAAATGTCGCCATAGATTCATACATGCTTTTATTTATTTTTGCGGTACTAGGGATTGAACTCAGGGGTATTCTACCTGAGAGCTATACCCCCAGTCCTATTTTTTATTCTTTATTTGAAACAGGGTCTCACTAAGTTGCGGAGTGCCTCACTAGGTAGCTGAGGCTGGCCGTGAACCCGGATCCTCCCAAATGCTGGGATTACAAGCATGTGCCACCACGCCCGGCTTCATACATGCTTTTATATAAGAAGAGTATAAAGAATGGTTGGCTGTGGAGTTTGGGGGAGATTTCCTTTTCATTCGGGTCTGTATATAAATTCCCTTTAGCAGGGAGCTGAGGACTGGAGATGGTTCGGTCTATACACTCCCATGTGTTAAGCCTGTTGCTTTATGCTTGGCTAAGTGCCTGTCATGTGTGTTGGTTGCCAGTACAAGAGCTTGGCTCATTTAGAAAAGCAAGGAACCCAACTTCCTTTGAGATAGCAGCTAGTAATATTCCACAGAATGCTAGTGAGACACTCCCCAACCCGGAGAGGTGGTCTTGGTAAGGGTTCTCAGCCTGGCTTCCCATGTTGGGATAGTGAATTGTCTCTTGGTTGAGACTCCCTGACTCTGTTGTTTTATTGATTGATTGATTGATTTTGTGTGTGTGTGTGTGTGTGTGTGTGTGTGTGTGTGTGTTACTAGGGATTGAACCCAGGTGCATTCTACCTCTGAGTTACACCTCCAGCCCTATCATATTTTATTTTGAAGAAGGGTCTCACTAAGTTATTGAGTGCTGGCTTCAGAGCTGCAATCTTCCTGTGTTAGCCCCTCAAGTACCGGGATTACAGGTGTGCGCCACTGCGCCTGGCTAACCCTGTTGATTTATTTTATTTATTTATTTATTTATTTTTTGCGGTACTGGGGATGGAACCTGGGGGCATTCTACCTCCGAGCTACACCCCCAGCCCTAGTTTTTTTTTATTCTTTATTTTGAAACAGGGTCTCACTAAGTTGCAGAGAGCCTCATGAAGTCATTGAGGCTGGCCTCAAACCCGGATCCTCCAGTCTCAGCCTCCCAAATGCTGGGATTACAAGCATGCTCCACCATACCCGGCACCCTGTTGGTTTAATGCTTTGTGTCCCTTACCATCTTTCTCCTTTACATTTGTCCATCTGAGTTTTATTTCTGCCTTCTTCCCAACATAAAACATAACCAGTTATCAAGTCCGTGAATATTTCTTTCCCAATGTTTCCCTCACTCTACTCCGAACATTTTCCCATCCCTTGAGCTCGAGTTCTTTTTTTTTTTTTTGCGGTACTGGGGATTGAACTCAGGGGCATTCTACCTCCGAGCTATACCCCCAGCCCTATTTTTTATTCTTTATTTTGAAACCGAGTCTCACTAAGTTGCGGAGTGCCTCACTAGGTAGCTGAGGCTGGCCGAGAACTCGGATCCTCCGTCCGGTCTCAGCCTCCCAAATGCTGGGATTACAAGCGTGCGCCACCACGCCCGGCTTGAGCTTGAGTTCTTATTTTCTCATCCTTCTTAATAATCCCCTGTTTATTTTCAGTCTCACCCAATTTTTAATCCACCCTAAACAAATGCCAGAACAATCTTCCTTGAAGCTTCACTTAACTGAATCATATTTCCTTGAGCCGGGTACAATGGTGTGTGCCTGTGGGCCCAGCTACTCTGGAGTCTGAGGCAGGAGAATTGCAAATTTGAGACCAACCTGGTCAACATAGGCAATGTAGTGAAACCCTATTTCAAGAACAAAACAAAACAAAACAACAACAAACAAAAACAAAAACACCCCCCCCAAATGAAACAAAAATAAATAAATAAAAGGCCAGCCTGTGTTGTATTTCCTTGCACAAACTTCGTTATTAACTTCTTGTGGCCTAACAGATTTTGCTCATGCTGCACTCAAAGCTTTTGTCAGTTTGGTTCTGGTGACTTCCCAGACTCACGTGAATATTCAATCAGATTTAGGAAGATGGGCTTATTAGCTTTGTTATGAAATGCCCCTTCTCTTGTTCATCATTAAAATCCCAACCATCTTCCCAGGCTAGATCGGACATTCCACATCTTCCAAGAACACTTTTTTTTTTTTCTTTTTCCTTTTTCCACCGTGGAGGAAAATGACTGCCTTTGAACAGCAGTCACAAAATCTTAGCATTAAAAGGCATCTTAAAGAATACCAAGCCCCACTTTTCACCCTGTAACATACCTTTTGACCTTTGGACCTGTCCAAGATGGGAAAGACATATTTCATGTTTGGCCAGTTAATATTGGTAAGGATTGTCCTAATTTCTGTCTCTTTTACTTTATTTGTCTTTGGTCTGTCGTCAGGAATAATACAAAAAAATCCTTCCACATCAAAGCCCCTTAAATCTTTGATGAATACTACCATAGCCATCGTGGCTAATCCAAATACAACACAGATTTTGAATGATTTCTTATAGTAATTTGGTTTCTAAACCATTCTCTAAGTTGGCAATTTTATCTGGAAGTGCTCTAGATGGTTACCAATAACCTTAAAATGTAGAGTCCAGGAAAAACAACTTTTTTTTTTTTTTTTTTTTTTTTTTTTTTTGCGGTACTGGGGATTGAACCCAGGGGCATTCTACCTCTGAGCTACACTCCAAGCCCTATTTTTTATTCTTTATTTTGAAACAGAGTCTCACTAAGTTACGGAGGGCCTCACTAAGCAGCTGAGGCTGGCCGCGAACCGGGATCCTCCCGTCTCAGTCTCCCAAGTACTGGGATTACAAGTGTGCGCCACCATGCCTGGCTGAAAAACAACTTTTCTAATCCATAGTATTCATTCCAGAAAACTTGAGTTATTGTACTACTTATTTGGCTCATTATGCACTGTAGTATTTGTATTTTTGTCTTATTTTGTTGTTTTAGTCAGTAAGGAAGGAGGGACAATTTCCTGTGCCTCTGTGTTTTTGCTTACGAACTAGACAACCAGCTTCTGGGCAGCAGGGACTCTGACCTGTGAACCTTTCTGTCCTCCAAAGAAAGCCATGCGCCTAGTAGGCAATCCATAATTTGACTTTGAAAATCAACCTCAGATAACGGATATGCTGAGTCATGTGCCACTTCCTAGCTCTTATATTATTTGGCCACGTTGATATTGTTGATTATTTTCTCTTTATGCAAATTCTTCCGTTGGTTTCCATGACACTCTGTTTTGAAGGTTTTCTTTTCTTTTCTTTATTTATTTATTTTGTGCTGGAGATTGAATGCAGGGGTATTCTACCTCAGAGCTAACTCTCAGCCTGTTTTATTTATTTTGAAACAGGGTCTCACTAGGTTGCTGAGTGTCTTGCTACTTGGCTGAGGCTGTCCTCACACCTCAAATTCTCCTGTTTTAGCCTCTCAAGTACTGGGATTACAGGTGTGGCCTACCATGCCTGGAGCTTTGAAGGTTTTCTACCCAGCTCTCTCTCTTAGTCTACTTTGTAATAAATATATATGTATATATATTTATATTTTAAAAAAATATATATTTAAAAAATATATATATTTTTTGTGGTACTGAGGATTGAACTCAGGGGCATTCTACCTCCGAGCTATACCCCCAGCCCTATTTTTTACTTTATTTTGAAACCGAGTCTCACTAAGTTGCGGAGTGCCTCACTAGGTAGCTGAGGCTAGCCTCGAATCCGGATCCTCTGGTCTCAGCCTCCCAAATGCTGGGATTACAAGCGTGCGCCACCACACCCAGCTCTGTAATTTATGTATAATGTTGGTTCTTTCTTTCTTTTTTTTTTTTGCGGTACTGGGGATTGAACTCAGGGGAATTCTACCTTGGAGCTATACCCCCAGCCCTTATTTTTATTCTTTATTTTGAAACCAAGTCTCACTAAGTTGCGGAGTGCCTCACTAAGCAGCTGAGATTGGCCGAGAACCCGGATCCTCCAGTTTCAGCCTCCCAAATGCTGGGATTACAAGTGTGTGCCACCATGCCCGGCTTACAGGGTTCTTTCTCTTTTTTTTTGCGGTACTGCGAATTGAACTCAGGGGCATTCTACCTCCAAGCTATACCCCCAGCCCTATTTTTTATTCTTTATTTTGAAACAGGGTCTCACTAAGTTGCGGAGGGCCTCACTAGGTAGCTGAAGCTGGCCGCGAACCCGGATCCTCTGGTCTCAGTCTCCCAAATGCTGGGATTACAAGCGTGCGCCACCACGCCCGGCTCACAGGGTTCTTTCTAATGGCTCTTTTCCTGGGCATACATTTTTGTACCCTCAAAGCATCTAGTTACACATGATAGCTCTCTCTCGAGTCTCCATTTGGATGGCCAAGGGCACTCAAATGATATACTCAAAGGTTTGAGCTCATTAAATGCTTTGTTTTCCTGGTATCGGATTCCTTCTTCTGTATTCCCCAGCACTCTTGGAGGAGGGCAAGCCAGACATCTGGATGTCATCCTCTCTTCATTCTTTCTCCACTCCCACTATCCCTTCTGATTGATAACTAGGGCCATTCGATTCTGCTTCCTGAGAATTCTAGAATCTACTCATTTCTCTTCACCCTCAAGTCACCTTCCTACTCTGGCTATCAGCTTCTCAGGCACAAATTACTCTGATATTCTCCTCCTGGGGAATACTTAAAAGTCAGGTTTCAATTTCTCTCCCAGGGAGAAAGACACTATGAAGAACTCAAACTAAAGAGTTTTGAGAAATATTTAGGAAGTAGGATTGAATGAACTTAGTGACTTACTGTATTCTTTGATAAAGAACAGTGTAAGGAGCTGGGTATGGTGATGCATACCTGTAATCTTAGTACTTGCGAAGCTGCAACAGGAGGATCACAGATTTGAGGCCAGCCTCGGAAACTTAGTGAGACCCTCAGCAACTTGGCAAGACCCCGTTTCAAAATAAAAATAAATAGGGCTGGAGGTCTAGCTTGGAGGTAGAATGCCTCTAGATTTAATTCCCAGTACAAAAAAAAAAAAGATAAAAGAAAGAAAGGAAGGAAGAATAGTATAAGAAGAGCAAGGTGTAATGGGTCATTGTGGCATTTCTGGCTTACAGTGGAAGGTGTATATGGGGAAATTGGAAAGAAGAGTTTTTGGATAGCTCATTGCAGGCTACGGTTCTCTGTGAGCACTTCTGTGCTCTGTCGCAATCATCTGCTTACCTATGAGTTTCCTACAGTGGGCTGACACTGCGAGTTCTAGCAGGACAGGGACTGACTATGCATCTATGGTATTCAAGGCCCCTTTTCTTGAAGAAGGCTTGATCTCTCTCTCCTCTTTTTTTTTTTTTTTTTTTTTTTTTCTTGGTATTGGCGATTGAACCCAGAGACATTCTACCTCTGAGCTACACCCCTAGCCCTTCTTATATTTTTTTGTTTTGAAATAGGCTCTTGCTAGGTTGCTGGGAATCTCACTAATTTGCAGAGGCTGGTTTCGAGCCTGCAATCCTCCTGTGTTAGCCTCAAGTACTGGATTACAGGTGTGCATCACCATGTCCAGCTGGCTTGGTATCTTTTAAGTGCTCAATATAAAATGGTTGAATGAATGTATGAGTTCTTATAGTTTAGCATCACAGATTTTAATGTGTTTAAAGATTTCTTTGTTTTAGGAAAAAGTTTGGCAAGGGAAGTTTAAGGTTGGTCAGGAAAGAACCTGCCATCATATCTTGCTGTACGTAATTGGAGTTATAAAGTAGAAAATAGCAACAATAAGCCGGGCGTGATGGTGCACGCTTGTAATCCCAGCATTCGGGAGGCTGAGACTGAGGATCTGGGTTCGAGGCCAGCCTCACCTACCTAGTGAGGCACTCCACAACTTAGCGAGACCAGGTTTCAAAATAAAGAATAAAAAATAGGGCTGGGGGTGTAGCTCGGAGGTAGAATGCCCCTGAGTTCAATCCCCAGTACCGAAAAAAAAGAAAAAAAAGAAAACAGCAACAATAAAACAAAAACTGGTACTTTAAAGTTCACTGTGAGCCAAGCATGATGGCGTATACCTGTAATATCAGTTATACAGGAGGCTGAGACAGGAGGATGGCAAGTTTGAGGCCAGCCTGGGCGACTTAGTGACCCTGTCTCAAAATCTCAAAATAAAATAAAGAGTGCTTGCTTAGCATGTGTGAGGCCCTGGGCTCAACTCCTAGTAAAACACACACACACACACACACACACACACTTCACTGTGGCATTTAACCATCAGGAAAATGACACAGAGAATCAATCAGTGAATGACTGTTACTGAAGTCCACTGTGGGCAAAGCTCTGAGTTATGCCAGTCGGCTGTGAGCTAGATCACTGTTTCTTCCTATTTCCCAAGCATGTTCTGGTCCATTTGATGTATTACGTTATCACTCTACCCCCGGAGGATGCAAACAATTCTAATTCAACCCAAGAAAGAAAGTTGTTCTCGCTCTTGGGTTAGATGAGATTCAAGGTCAGTTGTCATGCATAGGTGAACTTTGGGCTTTCATGAGGAAATTCACCCAAGCTAATTTCTGGAAAAAAGAAACAAACAAATGAAAATCCCAAATTCAAGAAATCACTAATAAAGCCGGACGTGGTGGTGCAGGCCTGTAATTCCAGTATTTGGGAGGCTGAGACTGGAGGATCTGGGTTCACAGTCAGCCTCAGCTACCTAGTGAGGCATTCTGCAACTTAGTGAGACCCTGTTTCAAAATAAATAATAAAAAATAGGGCTGGAGATGTAGCTCGGAGGTAAAATGCCCTTAAGTTCAATCTCCAGTACTGAAAAAAAAAAAAAAAAAGAATAAAAATAAGCCTGGGGGGTGTAGCCCATGGGTTCAATCAACAGTACGAAAAAAAAAAAAAAAATCACCAATAGAAAGCTTTACCTTGTGGCTGACAGGAATCTAAAGTGCAGCCATCTTTTCTTTACTGGGTTTAAAATATTCACTGTAAGAATCATCCCTTGGGTTTCCAAAGAATGGAGGTGGGAAGAAGCCTAATCTTGCCCTCAATTTGGGCTGGGGATTGAACCCAGGGACATTCTACCTCTGGGCTACACCCCCAGCCCTATTTTATTTTTTATTTTGAAACAAAGTCTAGGTTTCGGAGGGCCTCACTAAATTGCTGAGGCTGGCTGCAAAGCTGAGATCCTCCTATCTCAGCCTCCCCAGTACTGGCATTATAAGTATGCACTACCATACCTAGCTTGGAAAACCTTTTTGTGTGTGTGCTACTGGGGACAGAACTCAGAGGAATTCTACCTCTGAGCTGCACTTCCAACTCTATTTTCTTTTTATTTTGAAACAGGGTCTCTCTATGTTGCTGAGAGTCTCGCTACTTGCTGAGGCTGTCTTTGAACCTGTGAGCCTCCTGTCTCAGCCTCCCAAGTACTGGGATTACAAGCATGAGCCACCATGCCTGGCTTCTGGAAAGCCTTTTCTTATTGGCTTGTGAGCACCAATATCTACTTATTTTCGAGACTCTTCATTTTTACCTTGGTAGGGGACAGAAAGTTCCCAGGAAGTTTGATTAAAAACTGACATCAGAGCCAGGCGTGGTGGCACACGCTTGTAATCCCAGCATTTGGGAGGCTGAGACCGGAGGATCCTGGTTCGCGGCCAGCCTCAGCTACCTAGTGAGGTACTCTGAAACTTAGTGAGACCTTGTTTCAAAATAAAGAATTAAAAATAGGGCTGGGGTATAGCTCAGAGGTAGAATACCCTTGAGTTCAATCCCTAGTACTGCAAACAAACAAACAAACAAACAAACAAACAACAAAAAAAACCTGACATCAGCTGTGGACCTGGTATGAGTCAAGTGGGTCCTATATACCTGAAAGAGCTGAGAAATTTATAACCGAGGAGGTAGCCATGAGAGCATGACCAAAATGAAATTAGGCCTAATGATGTGGAGGATTTTTTTTTCATGAGGATTCCAAAGAAGCTGCCATTCATGACAGAAATAGAGAGAGGAGCACGCCATGATGCACAGGCACTCAGTGAAAATGTATTCTCAAGTGATTCGGTCTCTACACAAGAGAGACAGAGAGGCAACTTGCTAATGCAAACCCTGCAAAACAAAGATTTTTGAGATATGTAAAGGGAAAAGAAAATCACAAGGCGCTCCTGTCGGAAAGGAGGTGAATGAATGTTCTGGCAGTCTTGCTGCCCGTTTGCCGAGGGAGAGAGCTTGACCGGGATTTGAGTGGGAAACCAGGGAGAGGGTACAGGGCGCCAAAGAGGGTCTTTGCTCTGTGTGATTTGTCAAAACTTCTTGCCTGATTTATGGGAGTTGCTTTACCAGCTTCACCCAATAGCATAGACTCTGGCAAGGGTTTGGGAATCTGTACTGAGCATATAATATAGATGCTTTTATTTCAATAGAAATAAAACTGTGCATGTGATTAATAAGATGCAGGTTGTCAAAGCATTGCTGAAGTCACATTAACATATATGTATGTGTGTATATGTTATTTCTCCATCAATATGAGAGAAAGGATATAGTAAATATATAATATATTAAAGATTATATTAAAATCATATATTACATTATATTATATAATTATATATTAAATTTATATATTATATGAACCAGGCGTGGTGGTGCACACTTGTAAGGGAGCATTTGGGAGGCTGAGACTGTAGGATCTGGGTTCGTGGACAGCCTCAGCTACTTAGTGAGGCACTCCGAAACTTAGTGAGACCCTGTTTCAAAATAAAGAATAAAAAATAGGGCTGGGGTATAGCTCGGAGGTAGAATGCCCCTGATTTCAATCCCCCATACCACACACAAAAAAAGCAAATTTATATATTATATATTGAAGATTATATATTAAAAGATTATATAATATGTATGACATATTATATGTGTATATACATATATAAAGGATGCTTGCTTTTTTTTTTTTACTGGAGACTAAACCCAGGTCCATTCTACCTCTGAGCTCCACCACCAGCTGTATTTTTTTATTTTGAAACAGGGCTCACTAAGTTGCAGATGGCCCTGTTAACTTGCTGAGGCTGTCTGTGAATCTGTGATCCTCCTGTCTCAGCCTCCCAAGTACTGGGATTACAAACATGCGCTGCCATGCCCAGCCAAATGCTTTGACTATGGTAACATTAGAAAAACAGGTGGGTAAACCGGGCGTGGTGGCGCATGCTTGTAATCCCAGTACTTGGGAGGCGGAGACTGGAGGATTTGGGTTCATGATCAGCCTCGGCTACCTAGTGAGGCCCTCCGCAACTTAGTGAGACCCTGTTCAAAATAAAGAATAAAAAATAGGGCTGGGGGTATAGCTTGGAGGTAGACTGCCCCTGAGTTCAATCCCCGGTACCACCAAAAAAACCCAAAACAAAACAAAACAAAAAACCCCCCAAAACAGGTAGGTAACCTATTTCCTAATAAGAAATAGTGAGATCCTGTTTCCAAATAAGAAATAAAATCGGGCTGGAGGTGTAGCATGGAGGTAGACCGCCTCTGTATTCAATCCCCAGTACCAAAACAAAACACCAAAAACAAACAAACAAACAACAACAAACCCCCAAAACCCAAATCAAACCAAACCAAAAACAGAACAGGTGGGTAGAAGGAAACCGACTTACCTCTCTATGGTAGGATTTGTGTTTCTTTCTGTGGTGATTAACTGCTAATATCCTGTGTTCATTCTCAGAGCCTCTTGCTTTTCCTCTCTTTTCTCGCCCAGTGAGGGTAGGCTACCTGTTACTTTTGCAGTATCATCATTTCCTTCCTTCCTTTTTCCATTTTTTTTTTTTTTTTTTTTTGCGATTTGGAGGATTGAACCCAGGGGCATTCTACCTCTGAGCTATACCCCCAGCCCTATTTTGTATTCTTTATTTTTTGAAACAGGGTCTCACTAAGTTTCAGAGGGCCTCACTAAGTAGCTGAGGCTAGCCACGAACTTGTGATCCTCCTGTTTCAGCCTAGGATTAGAAGTGTGCGCCACCATGCCTGGTTAACATCATTTTCATTCACTAACATTTCTGTTCACTAACAATTAAGGATTGTTGTGTGTGTGTGTGTGTGTGTGTGTGTGTGTGTGTGTATTTGTGTGCCAGTTTCTCTCATTCATATTGTTAATTTCTCCATATCATTCAAATTTCATTCCCTTTCTCATATTCCCGTGTGTGTGTGTGTATGTGTGTGTGTGTGTGTGTGTGTGTGTGTGTGTGTGTGTATGTTTGTGAGCATATTCAATTATCTGTATAGTTTGTGATTCATTCTACTATTTTGTGTGCAATGTCTAAGCGGTGGCCTACAATGCTGTGGGGAGTGTGTTATTCCCCCTCCCTGCAATATCTCTCCCACCACCCCAGGAATTATTCTGGTCTGAGCTAAAGATTCTGGGCCATCATGCTCCCACACTCTCAGCCATGGGCTCAGGATGGGCTCCGGAGCTGAGCAGTGGCCTCGGCCTCATCAATATTTCTCTGCCTCAGTGCTGGGCTCAGCGATGGGCGTGTGGGTACCTTTTTTTTTTTTTTTGGTGGTGGTACTGGGATGGTACCCAGGGGTGATTTGCCTCTCAGCTACACACCCAGCTCTATTTTATTTTGTATTTGGAAACAGGGTCTCACTAAGTTGTTGAGGGCCTCACCTGGCTCTAGCCCTTCTAAAATTTTATTTAGAGGGAGAGAGAGGGAGAATCAAGGAAGGAATCACTTCCATTGACGTTATGTTGAGAATACTAATGTCAATCTTGATATCCTATATAGGGAAGGGGGGGTGGGGACTGGAGCCAGGGGAAAGCCCACCTAGTGCTGTGTGCATGTAGGTCACTATCACCATGAACTGCATTATGATGTGAGACTATAATGCACCAAGAAAAGTATAAAAGAATTTATTTATTTATTTATTTATTTATTTATTTATTTTTTTGCGGTACTGGGGATTGAACTCAGGGGCATTCTACCTCCGAGCGATACCCCCAGCCCTATTTTTTATTCTTTATTTTGAAACTGAGTCTCACTAAGTTGCGGATTGCCTCACTAGGTAGCTGAGGCTGGCCGCGAACCTGGATCCTCTGGTCTCAGCCTCCTGAATGCTGGGATTACAAGCGTGTGCCACCACGCTCAGCTCAAAGAATTTATTTATTTTTATTTTTTATTTTTTTGCGGTACTGGGGATTGAACTCAGGGGCATTCTACCTCCGAGCTGTACCCCCAGCCCTATTTTTAATTCTTTATTTTGAAACTGAGTCTAAGTTGTGGAGTGCCTCACTAGGTAGCTGAGGCTGGCCGCAAACCCGGATCCTCCCGTCTCAGCCTCCCAAATGCTGGGATTACAAGCATGCGCCACCACGCCCGGCCAAAGAATTTATTTTGAGACAGGGTCTTGCCAAGTTGCCCAGGCTGGCTTCCAACTTGCCATCCTCTTGCCTCAGCCTCCCAAGTCTCTAGGATCACAGGATGCACCACTGTGCCCAGCGATACAGTGGTTCTTTGGCTGAGACCTTTTGAAAGACTCACATTCTTTCCTCAAAGGACTTACAAATAAGAGGCCATAAAAGTACTGAAACTGCCTCCTTGCCACAGGAGCCTCTGGATGGCACCCACAAGGAAAGCAAAGGGACCCAAAAGACAGGAACAATGGAAAGCAGAAGCAAACGACCTGAGTTTTGACAAGATGGTTTGAACTTGGCTTCAGCTACTTCTGCAACTGGACTTTTCATTTGCTGAACCAATCAATCCTGTACCCCCTCCCCCAACACACACACACACACCCCTACCTTATTTGGGGGCTGTTTGCATTGACTGGTGTCGCAGGGAGGGAGCCTGTCGTAGACTCTTCACGTACCCTTGCCTCCACCATAGGTTCCTAGGGTAACAGGAACTTGGATGTATTGAGCGCTGGCCCTGGGTGAGGCTGAGTGGTGCTATTGACTTTATGTTGATGGTCTCAGGGCTTTCAGCGATCATTTGAAGTGGCAACTGTTACAGCCTTCACTTTTTCACATCAGGAAATTGAGAGTCATGAGAATGACAAGAACAAAATGTTGGTAGTTAGGTGGCTGGTAAATGACAGAGCCAGAATTCAGTTGTTAGGGTCCTTTGTTTCTTGGGCCCAAGCTATATCACAACTTGCCTTTCTGTAACTCTTAATTTTTATTTTTATTTTTTTGGACTGGGGATAGAACCCAGGGGCATCTACGTCTAAGCTACACCCCTAGCCCTTTTTAAAAAAATTTTATTTTGAAATAGTATCTTGGTAGGTTGATGAAGTCTCACCACTTGCTGAGGCTGTCCTCGAGCCTGCAATCATCCTGCCCCAGCCTTCCAAATACTGGGATTACAAGCATGCACCACCATGTCCTGCCCAGACCTTTAAAAAAAAAAAAAGTTTATTTTGTGACAGGGTTTGGTTAGGTTGCTGAGGCTGGCCTCAAACCTGCAATCTTCCTGCTTTAGCCTCCCAAGTACCAGGATTACAGGCATGTGCCACCATGCCCAGATCTTCTCTCCTCTCTTACTCATGATTTAACTTTAAGCAAGTCCTTGATCTTTGTAGGTCCTAATTTTCTGGTTTGGAAAATGGAGGTGGAAAAATGAGAGCATCTCTAAGACTCTCCTTCTAGATTCAAAAAGCTTGGATACTAACGTGTTGCAGGAAGCCGGGCATGGATTCCCAATCTTTCTGTCTCCTGATGGGGCTTGCTTTTAATAGTTTGCTTCGGTCTCCCTCCCCTTACTGCAACTCAGTCAATTAGTCAATTTCTCTGCGTTTTAGTTTTGCTCTATTTGTCAAATGGAGATAATAAGAGATGCCTTAGAGGGATTCAGGGAGGATAAACTAATTAATGGTCATAAAGTCCCAGTGGCCACGTGCCTGCTAAGTGGTCATGATTCTAAACAGATCTTCATAGCTCCTCAGCCGCTTGCTTGAACTTCAGACAGTGCTGTCTATAAGCTGATGTTCTTTTTTATCAGAATGGACACTTGGAGGCCTTGGGAGGAAGCATATGAGAAGCAAAGGCCAGAATACTAGCTAGGAAGTGCATGTCGAGGGTGGGAGGTGTGAGCCAGGGTGAAAGAAGCTGGGGGTTGAGGGGATTGCTGGGGAGTAGAGGTTTTGGGTGCTCAGTTCCCTGGAGGTTGGAGGTTTCTCAGGCTGGCAGATTAGGTGGCAGCAGAAGAGGGCTGGTCCTGATACTGGCAGAGCACCATCCGACTCCCTATCTGTCATGGTGCTCCTGACTTTGGATTCTGTGTTCTCTTGCCTTACTTACCTTTGCCTTGTGGGACAGGAAGGCAAGAAAGCAGCTGGGAGGAAGGCAGAGTTCACTTCCAGAAGTGTCTATCTTGCTGTTGGCAATGAAGATCTTAGCCAGTGCATTCAAAATACCAATTTTGGAGCCAGGTGTGGCGACACATGCTTGTAATCCCAGTACTTGGGAGGCTGAGAGAGGAGGATTGCAGGTTCGGGACAGCCTCAGCAAGTAGTGAGAACCTCTTTCAAAATAAAAATTAAAAAAGAATAGGGTTGGGGGTGTAGCTCCGAGGTAGAATGCTCCTGGATTCAATTCCCGTAGTGGCACATACTTGCAATCCCAAGATTTGAGAGGCGGAGACAGGAGGATTGCAGAATCATAGCCAGCCTCAGCAACTTAGTGAGGCTCTCAGCAACTTAGTAAGACCCTGTTTTCAAATAAAAAATAAAAAATAGGGCTGGGTGGGTAGTTCAGAGTTAGAATGCCCCTAGGTTCAATCCTCAGTAACACCAAAAAGAAAAAAGGAAAGAAAAACAAATTTTGTTTGTTGTCCTAAGTTATGTTCTGGGCAGTTTGACATTTCAGAAAGTAGGGAACATACTTCAGAATACAACATGAACATGTACCATTGTCTATTTCTAGGTTTTGGTTCTTCCTTGAGATCTTTTCAGATCCTTCCAGGATAAATTAATTCTTTCTTAATATTTCCATATTAGATTTTTGGACATTCCTATATTAGAATGTTTATGTAACCGTCATGATAAATTGAAGTTCCCTGAGGGCAAAGAACATATATTAATCATCTGCAAGCCCTTATAGTGTCTAGATCCCACTTTCCACATAGGAAGTCTTTAATAGCTACTGATAAAACTGAATTATGTTATGTGTAAAAAGAACAGGGAAGAATGGAATGATAGGATTTTAGGATTCCAGAAGTTTTTTTCTCTTATGTTTATCATAAGTGTAAATTGATATACGTGCACATATACGGTACATATATATTTATTTAACAGTTTCTGTGAGGCTAGAATTTTCCTTTTGACATAGTGACATGGGATTAGTATATTGGTAATATAGTTGTATCCCTTTGGAAAGCAGAGGGCAGTGACATAAGAGGAAGAATGAGATAAAATTAATTTGTATGGTACAGAGGTGGGTAGGTTTGTTTATTTATTTATTTATTTATTTTGCGGTACTGGGGATTGAACTCAGGGGCATTCTACCTCCAAGCTATACCCTCAGCCCTATTTTTTATTCTTTATTTTGAAACCGGGTCTCACTAAGTTGTGGAGTGCCTCACTAGGTAGCTGAGGCAGGCCTCGAACCCAGAACTTCCGGTCTCAGCCTCCCGAATGCTGGGATTACAAGAGTGCGCCACCACACCCAGCTCCCAGCCATATTTTTTATTCTTTATTTTGAAACAGGGTCTCACTAAGTTGCAGAGGGCCTCATTAAGCAGCTGAGGCTGGCCGTGAACCTGGATCCTCCAGTCTAAGCCTCCCAAATGCTGGGATTACAAGCGTGCGCCAACACACCCGGTGGGTAGGTATATTTAGAACACAAGATAATGGGTGATCTGGCAGAGATAGAAAAATTTGCTCTGTGAGTTGACCCTTAAAGCAGATTTGATTTTAGTTATATAAACGCTCATTCAGATGGGTCCTCTTTATGAGACCCTTGAAATGGAGTAGCTGAAGTCCTTGACTGCCCTGTGTCACCAAGAACATTAAATGAAGCAGTGACTCTATCTTATGATTTGGTTGAACTTTGGATAATGAGGTATGTTGTCAGCAGATCCCTCTGCTGCAATTCTGACCATAGACTTAGCCAAGGAAGAGTTACCTTTGCACTCCATGTCTTCAGACAGTACAGGTATGAGGCTATGTTGTCATGTTGTTTGTAGGCAAAAGGAAAGTTGGCTGATCCCCGAGTCATGTGGTTTTATCTTTTTTTTTTTTATACTGGGGATTGAACCCAGGAGCATTCTACCCCCAAGCTGTACCTCAGCCCTTTTTATTTTTTGTTTTGAAACAAGGTATTGCTAGGTTGCTGAAAGTCTCTCTACTTGCTGAGACTGTCCTTGAACCTGTGATCCCCTGTCTCACTGTTCTTGGCTATGTGGTTTTATCTTTGTGTGTGTGTGTGTGTGTGTGTGTGTGTGTGTGTGTGTGTGGTACTGGGGATTGAATCCAGAGGCATTCTACCTTCGAACTGTACCCCCAGCCTGATTTTATTTCTTATTTGGAAACAAGGTCTCACTAGGTTGATGAGAGTCTCAGTACTTGCTGAGGAGGCTGTTCTCGAACCTGTGATCCACTTATCTCAGCCTATCAAGTAATGAGATTACAGGTGAGTGCCACCAAGCCTGGCCTTTTTTATTTTTATTTTTTTGGTGGTACTTAGGATTGAACCCAGGGTCACTCTACCTCTGAGCTACATGCCGAGCTCTTTTTATTTTCTATTTTGAAATTCGGACTCGCTAGGTTACCGAGGATGTCCTCAAACCTGCTATCTCTCCTGTCTCAGCCGCTCAAGTACTGGGATTACAGTTGTGCACTATGCCTGCATATGTGGTTTTATCTTAAATACATAGAATCAAAGAACTAAGGTGTTCTAGATCTGTCTTTTTTTTTTTTTTTTTGGTGGTACTGGAGATTGAACCCAGAGGCATTCTACCTCTGAGCTATACCTCTAGCCCTATTTTAAAACAGGGTCTCACTAAGTTGCCGAGGGCCTCACAAGTTGCTGAGGCTGGCCACGAACCTGTGATCTGCCTGTCTCAGTGACCCAAGTACTGGGATTACAAGTGTATGCCACCATGCCCAGTTTATTAGTTCTGTCTTAATCTCAAGAAGTAGTTAGGTCTTCTTTCACAAATGTGGATCCAATGGCCAGAGAGCTGGAATAATATGTCTAGTCAGCAAGACAGGGCTCAGAGCCCAGGTTTCTTTCTAAATCCTGGATATTATTTGAGATTTTTTCCCCTCCTCTTATATTTTGTGGCTTATATTTGTAGTGACCATTCTTGTTTGGATTTACCTTTTGCTTCATTCAGCATATCATGAACAATTTGACAAAACTTGCCAAGCATGGTTGCGCACTCTTGTAATCCTAGTACTTGGGAGGTTGAGACAGGAGGATCACAGGTTTGCAGACAGCCTCAGCAAGTAGTGAGACTCTCATCAACCTAAGTGAACCTGTTTCAAAATAAAAATGAAATAGGACTGGGGGTGTAGCTCAGAGGTAGAATGCCCCTGTGTTCAATCCTCAGTGCCACAAAAACAAAACAAAACAAACAATTTGATGAAACTGGCCATTGTGAAGGTTGCATTCCGTGTGGGCTGATTACCAGGACTTGTCCTCCCACGACTCTGGAGTCATTGTGGTAAGACATTAGGCTCCTCCTAACCGGAGCCCATGTGACCACTCCCAAGGGTTTATCTTGGTATATTTAGAAGCTGGAGAAGGATTTCTTAGAATGACTGAATCCAAAATATGTCATGCAAGCCCTTTATTATTACTATTATATTAGCAAGGAATGCTTTCTGCTGCAAGTATGCCGACTAACTGGCTTAAGCAATGAAGACATTTAATTATCTCACATACAAGTAGGTGAGCAGAGGTTCAAAGATGTCTCAAAGTCCAAGACTCTAACTCTTTGCTCCATCATCCCCAGCATATTGGCATGTAGACACTCATTGTCTCAGGATGCTGAGATCCTAGGCCCACCTCTGTATTCGAGGCAGCAACAAGGTGCATGGGTCACTGGTAACCTTGTTCCACTTTTTTTTTTTTTAAGACAATAAATACATTTTTAGAAACATCTCCATCCTCTACCTATAGACTTCCAAGTATGCCTCATTGGTCAGAACTGTGCCAGATGGTCACTCTTGCCTTAAAGGGGGCTGGGAAAGCATAGTGTTTTGCAGCTTCTTTATATGAGATGTCAGCAAGAGAAGTATGCTGGGCAGAAGTACTGACTTAGCCAAAGTCCAATAAATGTTGTCCAGGAATGAATTTATACAACTATGAGAATTATTCTTTATCAACTTGTAATTCTGCTTCATTGTCTGATCCATCTTCTTTGGTGGAGAAGTAAGAATGTAAACCTCTTCCTGGCTAGATTAAAAAAAAATTTTTTTTTTAACTTATTGTAGCACATGTGCTCAAACTAAGGGACATATTCAACTGAGGCTGGATTAAGATGTAAGTAAAGCTGGGTGTGGTGCCTGTAATCCCAGTACTTAGGAGGCTGTGACAGGAGGATTGCAAGTTCAATGCCCAGCCTCAGCAATTTAGCAAGGCCCTGAGCAAATTAGTGAGACCCCGTTTCCAAATATAAAATAAAATAGGGCTAGAGGTGTAGCTTGGAGGCAGAATGCTTCTGGGTTCAATCCCCAGCATCTCTCTCTCTGACACACACACACACACACACACACACAGTAAAACTGGATCATCTAAAGGGGGAGAAAATAGATTAAAGTGGTCAAGGTTCTGGGCTCTGAAGCCAGATTGTTTCAGGTTTAAGTTTTGACTCTGTTGCTTGTGACCTCACCAAGTTACATAACCTCCCTAATCTTTGCTTCCTCATGAGTTTGACGAGGATAATAATAATACCTACTCATTGGACTGTTGTGCAGAGTTATTTATAAGTTCCTGACATTGTCTCTGGCTCATAGTAAATGTTCAGTATCATCATCATTATCCTTGTCATCCCCAGCATCACCATAGGAGATGTCGTCATCAAAATAAGTGTTTAAAGTACAGGCATTAAAAATTGGGGTAGAGCATAAGCAAGATCAGAGCCTGAGATGTGAGAGTAGATTAAGTGGAAAAGTAAGAGAACGAATGTTCGGGGGGGGGGGGGGGGGTTACCTCCACTAAGGGAACTTCCTGTTACTAGTGAGTACAAATGACTCATGTGGAGATGTATCTCTTATCTTGTGGTTTAAGCATATCTCTTAGCTGGGCATGGTGGTGCATGCCTGTAATCCCAGACAGGAGGATCACAGGTTCAAGGCCAGCCTCAGCAACTTAGCAAGGCTCTCAAGCAACTTAGACCCTGTTTCAAAATAAAAAATAAAAAGGGCTGCTGGGAGTGTAGCTTGGAGATAGACCAATTCCCTGTACTAAAACAAAATAAAACAAGACAAAACCAACCAATCAACCATATCTCCCAGAAGGGTCCTTTTGAATAGGATTCCAAGGGATTGGAAATGGGATGGTAGAGGAGAGAAATGCTGGCAATCAGATGCCAGAGAGGAGGAGTGGAGTGAGGCCCTTCTGGTCATGGGTCTCCTGCTAAGAGCCTTACGGGCCCATGAGAACCATTAATCATAAAATCCATAGAGCATTAGCTTCTCCTTTTGATCTTCCCTGATTTGCTTTGAGTGTGTGTGTGTGTGTGTGTGTGTGTGTGTGTGTGTGTGTGTGTGTGTGTGTGTGTTGTGTGAATCACTGGGGATGTCCATGAGCAGCTGTTCTATATTTCAGTCACTCTAGGTTGGGTGGGCTTACTGGAACATACTTTGGTTCATATGAGTCTCAGTCTTTCAGAGGTTGGGGTTTAAGATGGGGTAGGAAATCGAGATGAAATTTAGGTGGTTTCTACCCTTTTCTGAGGCTGGACAACCTCTGACTACCAAACAGATCCTGTTCCTCTGTATCAACCATTGTGAATAGTCAGTTATATGGCTTCCTCTTGTCTCAGAGAAGACTGATGTGGAGGACCA
>PVLC010016344.1:0-35610 GCA_004027655.1 Graphiurus murinus
AGGAGGAGGAGGAGGAGGAGGAGGAACCAATAGAGCTCAGATAACATCCCAGCAGTTCAGACTTCTCAGGTAACTACTCAAAATCAAAGTCTTAGAAGCAATGCAACAAATGAATGGAATGCCAGAATTGACATGGTCTTATGACTGCTAAAAACACAGCAGATGTTTTATAGAGTTCTCATTCCATCAAGAAAATAGACCATGACTTATTTGATGTTTTCTGTTTCTGAATTATCTAGTTCTATGATAAGAGACATCTTAGTGGAAAAATAATACTGAGGTTAAGAGTGCCTATAAAAACATTTTCTTAATTCGTATAATTTCTTAGTGAACTTTCCTAGTCAACATATAAAGAAAAAGAAGTATGGGAATACGTTTCTTTAATCTATGGAACTTAATGTAGTATTAACTAATGTAACAACTTCATCCTTAGTGCATGCTGTGTACTGAACACCCACTCCTACCATCATCAGCACTAATAAAAGCTTTTAAATTCAGAAACCATGAGCATTAATTACAGCTACTGTATTTCATGTGTCATGTCCTCATCCTTAATGTACATATAATGATACAAAACAATTACTCATGTGTGTGTGTGTGTGTGTGTGTGTGTGTGTGTGTGTGTGTGGTACTGGGCATTCTGTCTCTAAACTATTTTATTTATTTATTTTTTGTTTTGAAATGATCTTGTTAGGTTGCTGAGTCTATACTTGCTGAGGCTGGCTTCAAACCTGCAGTCCTCCTGTCTCAGCCTCCCAAAGACATTTGCTACCACATCTGACTAACAATTACCTTTTATAGAACACTTCTTCAAGGAGACCTACAGAGCAAAACCACAGAATCAACTGCTTTGAACATGAAAACAACTATCTAACCAAAAGGAGATTTTGGGAAGTTTTATACTGAAAAAAAAAAAAAATTAACCCCCACCTCATGAAATACATTGTACATATTCCTATAAACTTTTGATGGCAAAACCAATTTAATATAGTTAGGAAGTAATTACAGAAAATACAGAAACTAGAATTAGAAGTAGTTTAGAGTTTAAAAGTTAGGAAGAACTTAGGAGGTGATTTGGCAAAGTCTCCTGGCTTTATGTAGATAAGGTATGAATATTTATACTTGGAGATGAGACTGAGTTCTGAGGCCACCCAGCTAGTTAATAGCCAAGGGAGGACTAAATCCTATGTTCCCATCTTGGGTACATGTTATCTAGAGTAAATAAAAATTAAAGAAAACATTTTTTGATATTTTAGAAAAGCAGAGACAAACCCACAATATATTTAATTTGAGACTTCAAAGGGAGTTTCAAAGATAGTATACATATTCTTAACAAAAGGAAAACTTAGGAATTTATAGCTGTAAGATCTAGTTTAGGAGAGCTTAAACAAAGGTTTCTTCAGTTAAATTGGGAAAAGAAGTTTCAGAAGGAAAGACTTTTTAAAATAACTTTTCATGATTTGTACTTATCTTCTATATAATTTCACCTGACCACAAGTACATTCATATGAGCCCAATGGAACTATTCTTTAATACAGAAAACTATCTGTAATTTCTTTTTCCCTATTAAAATCATATTACTACAGCAAGTTCCCTTAGGTTGTTGAAAGGATGTATTCCTCTTTCCATGGAGCACAAGTATATTTAATTCATGTTCTGCAATCTATTATGTATTTTAAAACAGCATTAGTGTTCCACAGGAGAAAAGAGTTTTAAACAAAATGACAAATTCTCTTTCCTCTTCTACTGTGACAAAAAAAAAACAAATTTCTTCTTTTTTTAAATGAATTTTGATAGGTAAGCAAAAGTAGATAGGGTGACTTTGCTCTTGTAGAAGGTATTTCCTATGGCTCTTTTCTTTTGGAAGCTTAGAAAATGAAATAGGCGTTGGAGTAAATGTTTTGAACTGTGGACAGAACTAGATAAGGTAATATACAACACTTTTATCTTTACAGCTCTAAAGAATGGAACTGACCAAGTATGAAAATCAGACCTATGCGTGTGTATCTATGTTTATAGCTGCACAATTCACAATTGCCAAACTATAGAACCAGCCAAGATATCCATCAACAGATGAATGGATTACAAAACTATGGGATATGTACACAATGGAATTTTACTCAGCCATAAAGAAGAACAAAATCATGTCATTTGCAGGGAAATGGATGGAACTGGAAAACATTATGCTAAGTGAGATTAGTCAGTCACAGAAAGTAAAAAATTGTATGCTCTCCCTAATTGGGGAAACTAAGGAGAAAGTAGGACATAAGAGGGATTCTAGATGAAGGAGAAATCTTAGATGAGCAAAGAAGGTGACTTAACTGAAGGTGATGGGGGGGAACACCCTAATGCACATGATGTACTTTCACAAACATATCAAAGTCAATCACTAAACTGAACTTGAGAAGGAGGGAGGGAGAGGGAGTGGGGTGGGAATTGGGGAAGGGTTAAATGAGAAATGTGTGCATGTATGCCTTTACCAGCTTGTACCTAACAAAAATGTATGATTACAATGCACCAATTAAAAAAAAAAAGACTAAGCAGGCATATAATGATCTTCTAGACAAAGAGAATCTTATCATTATAGGACTTTAAAAAGCTACAAAAAAATCATCTCTTTGTTCTTATGTAGAATTTTAACTAGACCTGAGTCTTCATTATTTTTTCTTTTTTTTATTGGTGTCTTTGTTATTTAAATGTGGGAAAATATACTCTATTCTAGGAAAATTTTCTTGAATTTCTAGCTGGAAATGAAGTACCTACATATTTTTTAAGTAATCTAAGTAAATATTGTTCATCAGTGGAAATTGTGATAGAGGAGATGTGATGGTATTCCCATGAATACTCTATAGTTATTTCCTGCCTATTCAAGATTTCTTGAAAACAAGAGAATGAGCATGGAAATTTTTTATTCTCTTCAAATGACCTTATTTTTAGGTTATTCTCTTTCCATCAGATGAATGTGTGTTGCTTCATGTAATAAGACCTGAAATAAAACTTGAATCTGATTCCTGACAAAAATCTGACATCAGTATGGCATGAAAATGCCATAATATTTACATGTAAATTAAAATACTCCTTTAACTGTTATGTGTTATTTCATTTCAAGGCACCTCTCTACTTAAAAATCTTGTAACTCAATGCAATGAGCTCCTGTCCTGGTGAGTGCAAGGCCAATGAGCATAGCCAGGAGATAAATGAATGGAAAAGGCTTTATTATAGCAAGTAAGGAAAGCACTGGTGCTCATTTGCTAAGTAGTGCTCTCCCTAAATGTAGAAGCCATGGGGGTTTTATTGAGGAATCTATGCATATTCATATAGGAAAGTACCTGTAGGGAAAGGCATATTTCTGAGCATGATCAGTTCAAAGTCCTAGGACATCTGTTCAAAAAAGGAAAAATGGTGGGCATGAGCATTTCTAGTATTATAATGAGCTGAGTGTACTCTAGGTTGCTTAAAAGAAGAGGCCAAGTGACTCAGTGACCTTGGCTGGTTCCGTCTAAATTTCTCCAAAGTGTTTTAGCTGAATCAAAAAGAAAGAAAAACATTTAAAGAGGTGGCAGCTTTCTCCCTTATAAGTGTAGGAGTTTGCTCCTAAAGGTACCTTGCCTTACTTAGCAACTAACAATTACATCTTGGTATACTAGGGTGTATACTATTTCCCAGGTAGAAAAACCAGGGCACAGAATGATTAGGCAAAGAGTGGTTAGGTGATTTGTTAAAACTAATTCTAGATTATAATGTTCTTTTCTCCTTACTGCATAGAAATAAGTAGTGTTTTTAGAACTGGGGACATAGGAGTCACAAGCTAACCTAACACAGACATACAAATTATACATGCACACACACACATACACACACATACACACACACACACACACACTGAATCTTCTGGATTACTATTTTATTACTGAATACTCTAATAAAATTTCAGTGCTCAATATTACTTTGATGTTTTTGTTTTTGTTTATGCCAAGAGAAGGCCAAAGAATTTTAAGGCTTGCTACAGAAACAAAGGCTTGTGAGTTGAATCAGAGGCAAGTGTAGGGAGAAATGAGTCAGTGTAACATCAGAATTTCCAGTTAAGCCAAATTCAAAAGAGCCTGTATTATAGAAATCTGTACTGCATGCGTTTTAGGAGCTGATGGAGTGAACAGCTTATAATTAATACTAAGTATAATAATAAATAAGCAATAAACAAGTAATCTCATTATGACTTCAGTAACAATTGGATTAGAAACAAGTTTAATGTAGATTTTAATGGCACAATGAAGCTAATTTAAAATTAACTAAGTGGATTTATGTAATTATTAAGACACAACAAATTAAAAGTGGCATTTGAAGAGTGAAGGTTGGCAAGGTAGTATAAATTAAGTGGGATTTTTTTGGAACTGCCAGGAAAATCTTGAAGTTTTTAAAGACAATTGTGCATAATCTATTTTTGTGAATAAACAACTTATTTATTAGCACCATGAAGTCTAAATACAAATGATTATTAACTATAGAAATGGCAAAGAGGGACAGTCTTCCTGTTTTAATCTCATCATTTTTCTTTTCAGCAAATGACATTTATTACATTAATATGTGAAAATTAACACACTGAACAAGTGGAACTCTTGAGAAGTATATCAATTATACTTTTTCCATTGTTTGGGATAATTTTGTGTGCTAAGAGACGATATATGATAATGGTTATTTTTTTTTAACTCAGCCTCACAACATAGTGCATAGTTAATCTACTCACTCAAAGGTTATGCAAAGTCTTGTGATCACTTTAAGTTGCACATATGGTTCATTTTAGTATTTTAAACTATCTAGTTCAATATATTAACCAACATGTCACTATTCAGTCAAAAGTGAGACTTCCTATTAACATATGCAATACATGCACACACACACACACACACACACACACACACACACACACACACACCTCCTAGTCAGAACTAGTTGCTGGTGGTAGATATAACAACCCCATGAAGAAGAATCTCTTTCACAGCAAGGTCTACATTCCTTCCCTCTTCTCCCTCCAGCTTTCTAGTGGGTTCAAGATATGCATGAAAGGAGGAGGAAAGGAAGTTCCAGAATGTTCTTGCTTGTGTGGTGGCTTTCTGACATAGTCTGACTTTGGGATCTTGAAGCCTGGTAGAAGTTTAATACTACCCTCTTGGATCCTGCAGGAATTATTTCCAGGTTTTTTGTTGGTCCTCTCTCTGGCCTGTATGAGGCTTCTCCTTTGACTCAAGTTCTACAAACACCCACATGTGTACAATCTCATTGTTAAAATATTCTTGTTCTCCCAGTTGGTCCTCTTGACACAAATGGCTTCAATTTTGCTCCTTCTCCAACGTGTCCATTTCTGTTTTATGAGAAAAATTCATATTCTCTTTACCTTGCAATGTGTGATAATGGCAGAAGAGAATGTATCGTTTTTCTTTCCTTGATGGAAACTTCTTTCTTATCAACTGGATTTTGGGTGATTCAGTCTATTGTTTCTCAAGGTTACAATCATTATTTATAATTCCTTTTCTTTTTTTTTTTTTCACTTTCAAGATTTCAATTGGAATTCGAATCCAGTTAAACAGTTTCATATCAATTGTTTCAAGGTTGTTTTTCTATTATGCTTCTTAATATTTATTTAAGATCCAGTTACCTTAGTAACTGAGTATCAGTACAGAAATGTTAACTTCACTTGCTAAAAGTTTTCCAAATTTCACAGTCATTGTTATTTTTATTTTTTATTTATTTATTTATTTTTGCAGTACTGGGGATTGAACCCAGGGACATTCTACCTCCAAGTAATACACCAGCCCTTTTTTTATTCTTATTTTGAAACAGGGTCTCACTAAGTAACAGAGGACCTTACTAAGTAGCTGGGGCTGGACATGAACCCAGATCCTTCTGTCTCTGCCTCCCAAATACTGGGATTATAAACGTGCACCACTATGCCTGGCCAGTCATTGTTATTTTTGATTAGGTTTGTCAAGGTTCTTGAAAATATATATTAAAATATTTTAATGTAAAAAATTAAGTGAATTATTACTTTTATAAGGATAGAAAAGGATGTGATCCCTTTTCTGCATATCATAAAGGTTCACGGCCAAGAGCCCTATAACAAAAGACAGATTAGTAAGAGAAAAGAATCACAAATTTATTAACATGCATAAGCTCAGGATAACATGCATAAACTCAAAATATAAAGCTCAAAGGGGTCAGAGGGTTGAAGCTTAAATACCCTTTTTCATATCAGAGAGGCAAGTTGGGGGGGAGGTGTAGGTAATTTTAGAGGGATAGTAAATGATTGTTGGGGAGAACTAGTGGACCAAGGAGACATGAATTAACTTATAAGTAATTTTCTTTTGAATATTAATGAGCCTGAGAGACATGAATTATCTTGTGACAAAGTTGGCCAGATGTGGTAGCATTCTTCAGTCATCTTTCTGTGATAGATAATAAGATTTCACGGAGGGGATAGAAGGAAATTGTGTTATCTTTAGTGGATCCAGTCTTAGACTTATAAGGGAATTCCAAAGAGAGCCCCTCTGCATCAAGAGGAGGAAGAAACAAGACAAAGTTAACATCTGTACCTTGATTCTGAAGCAGCTTCTGAAGCCTCTTAACATGACATGACCAAGCACCAGTCTTTAGGGCATCATTTTCTGAGCCCAAACATTTTCCTGTCTAAAACTTCCCTAGATGTTTCCACATGCTAAAAACTGAGTTTATGGCAGTAGAGAAAAAATTAGGTTGGTAGCCAAGAGGCAAAAGATCTCATTAGAGCAATCTCCTATTCCTGGGAACAGGTCAGACTATAACAGGGGCTCTTTTAAGGTTCAGAATTTAAAGAAGCACCCAGACATTGTCCTGACTGACTTCAGTTTGTCATTCTGACTTGTTAAGTCATTTTTTTCCTTCTCTGCTCCATCTCATGCTGGGATTGGAAACTACCCCCATGCCCTGGTTCCAGCAGAAGTTGCAGAACAGGGCTTCCTATGCACATGCACACCTTTTGGTTCTTCACTTTTCTTCTCCCCCTATATAATCCCAAGGCTGCTGTTAGTATGGGAAAGGCAGATTCCTAGACAAGCTGTCTTTCTAGTTTGTGCCAAACTGAGAATATGTCCATTTCTTGCTTCACCATGTTTCTCTTTGTTAATTAGACTCTATGTGGCAGGTGACCAAATCTGGTCTGTTGGGACCCCCAGAGTCAAACCTCTGGACCAGGCACCCTGGTAACAAGACTAATTAAAAGATGTCTTAATTTAGGAGGTGGTGCTTTCAGGGATCATATCAAAGTTATATAGCTGTATCTACAAGCTTTTCTTTGGGATTTCACTTTCTGAGCTCCAACACTTTTAAAACATGAAATTATTCTTCCATGTATCTATAAAATATGAGTCATTCTTAGACTAAGTAGTTTTTCCTTTAGTTTACAAACTCTAGAAACTTCTTCTGCATAGCTAAAGCACTTCAGTATGAAATAACAAGTAATTGCAGAATGTGTGTTTTGTGGATCGCTTTCTTCCCTAGAAGAAGAAACACTTTCAAGAATTCCTAATTCAACTGTGTGGATGACGCACCACATTTGGAGTAAGGAGGAACAATACAAAGAACCATCATCCATGTTCAAAATGAAATCTCCTAAGTTGTGCATCAAACTCTTAATGCTCTCCAGGTCATAAACTATAAAGTTAAATTCTAATTCCATTTAGAAAATAATGATTGTGTTGTTTGTTGATTGAAGGAAACAGAGATGGTCTCATTTTTTACTCTGAACATGCAAATTGACAACAAAAACTTCAAGAGAAAAGAGAAGAAAATCTTAATGCTCTCTCTGTAGAAACTTGTTCTCATTTCTCTCTCCCTCGGCTTGCCTGTTCTGTCTCAAAGGAGGTGAACCCTTTGAGAGCATTGGATCCATAGTTTTGTTGCTATCTAAGTACACAACTGTCTATATACTAAAAACAACTCCAAAATGTTCCCCATTTTCATTGTCCATCTCTTCTTAGAAATAGAGGTTTATGATTACTGAGCAGTGTGGTTGTAAAGCACACTACCACTGCAAATTTTTTATAACTAGACCCCCTTTGAGTGGTTTTTACAGACAGAGCAATCTGTTAAATGAGAAATCTTTACTAGCACAATTAACATTCCTTCTCTTTTTTACATGGTATAAATCCCAAATGACTCATACATATTTATTTTTTAGGAATACATTTTATTAAGATGGCCTAGGGCTACCTAGTGAAGGACTAATTTTAAAGCTAAGCAAACACTTTGGAGGGGATTCATAATTGTTTAACTGTATGCAGCTCCCTGAAAGAAGGGTCCAGTTTGTGCTCTAATGAGGAGAACCCAGTCTCTCTTCCCAAGACGCTAACAGTCTATTCCGGAGACTGAGTCTACGAAGTCAAAGGACTTTGTTCAAAACCACCTATTAATTTTTTTATAAATGCTAAGTGAAATTGCAGCATACATAAGAGCTGAAGGATCAGAGAATAAATGAATACTTTGAACAACATGATTTAGAAGACATTCTCTGAGAACTTTAGGAAAATAATTTTTAAACATCTGTGCCACCCATATGCTCCAGAAGATATTTGAGTTGTGTCAAGGAAAATATCTGGTCCTTTTAGAGGATCTTTGTTCGCTGGCAGAAAATTGCTTATTTTAAATTGGGCAATTAAGACTGAGTGACTGAATCTGATACAAGATGAAGTAGCACACTGCTGTAATTTTGTAAGGTTGTGAGTGGAGTAGTTGAGTATATATTTTTCAGGCTAGTTAACACCTGAAAATTTTCCTTGGTATTATCTCCCTATGGAGACAATCCGGATCTGTGTACATGCTGTCTCAAACCTCATGTTTCTTCAGTCCACTGTCCAAGACAGATAAAAATAGGTGGGGATGATGTGATTGTGATACTTTTTGTTTCAATGCCTATAGACCTGATTTCATGGTTAATATTAATGACCCAGTGGGATTTCTGTTTGGCTGGGATATAATATAATTTTTATGAGTTTGTATTTCAGTTCTGACTCTAAGGAAGTTACTTCAGTAACTCTGATTTCTTCAGGTGAACAATAAGGAAAATAAAAGTACCTGCTTCCATATAAATTATTGTATGAAAAAATGAGAAAATTCATGTAAAGCACTTAGCGAAGTTCCTGGCACATAATTAATGCTCTACAAAATATTACCATAGTCATTGTTAATGGAGGAATGTGGAGACTGCTCTTTCTCACCTCTGATCATTTCTCTGTGCTATTCCTTCTGCATACAGTATACTAACTCTTTTTTTTTTTTTTTTTCTTTTTTGGTACTGGGGATTGAACCCAGGGGCATTCTACCTCTGGGCTACACCCCAGCCCTTTTTTTTATTCTTTATTTTGAAACAGGGTCTCACTAAGTTGCAAAGGACTGAGGCTGGCCACGAACCAGGATCCTCTGGTCTCAGCCTCCCAAGTCTGGGATTACAAGAGTGTGCCACCACACCCGGCTGTGTACTAACTTTTGTTTTCAGTTCACTTAAAATTCTAGGCATTCAAGAGTCCACTGAAGTTCCATTGTGAACATTTTTTTCAAGCTCCTTTAACCTGACCTCTTTATCTGACCGCAGATTGTATTTTCAATGTCAAGTATGGGCCCTAGAGCCAGACTACTTGGGTTTGGATCTTGGCTCTCTACTTACTGTCTTGATGACCATAGGAAATTTATTTAGCCTTTCTGTATCTCATCTTGAAAACAGGCATAATAAAAGTGTCTACCTCATAAAGGTGTTTTGAAGATAAAATATATAAAGCAATTAAAAGGATGTCTTGTAAATAATAATTACTAAATATATCTTAACTATGATCATTATATTACATGTTTTAACCAATGTGTTCTTTAATTGCTTTCTGTATTAGTTTTACATAATCAATTCTATTATAACCTTGATATTGGGGATTATTTCTTAGGTAATATTTATGGCCCATATCACAGCAATGGGCATATAGTGGATGTTGAATATTTGTTGACCCAGTGAAGTCAAGCAATGTAATGTATGAATTATTTAGAATGAGGGAAAAGAAAGAGAAAAAGCCACTGAGTCCCACAGACCTACATCTTATATTAACTCATCCTCATAAACACCCTGTGTCAGTCAGCCTTTCCTTCTGAATAAATAAGGCTTATGTAAAAATGAAATAATGTATGTAAGGTGTTCATCGTAATGCTTGTCTGTAAATGGTTCAATGAAAATCATATTTGCTAAATATCAGTAGAAAGGAGGAGACCAAAATATTTCAGAATTTCATTCACTTTACAGCTAAACCAATTGAGGCTCTTAGAAATTAAATCAGGCCTGAGATGAAACTGTTGGTAAATAATGCAATCATAGATTGAAATTATGTTTTGGGACTTTACTACCTCTATCATACAAAAACTGCTAAAATACTTTTTAAAAAGGTTTTGATTTTATGGTGATGGAATAGGGCTATTAAGAAACCTGTTCAAATAAATTGGTTTAATTTTATATGGTTGCAACATGATCTACAGACAAAAGTCTGGTTATTGATGGATAGTTGATGGTCATAGAAAAAGTGCTATACATCATAAACCAGAATCTATTTTTCAACCTTGATTTTGCCTTTTTGTAACTGTGCCTGAATATTCTTGGGCTTCAGTTTCCATCTGTATTAGTTAGGATTCTCAAGAGAAACAGAATACATAGAATGTATAGATGTGGAGATTTATTAGATGGGCTCACATCATCAGAAGCTGAGAAGTGCCACAGTGACTGTCTACAGGCTGGAGAGCATGGAAATTAGTAGCAAGAAACCTCAAAACATGAGAGAGGACAATGATCCACCCCGAGTCTGAGGCAAAAGGTCTGAAAGCCCCCTAGGTAGCCACTGCTGCAAGTTTATGCTCAAAGGCTGAAGAATCTGGACTCTGATGTCTGTGGATGACAGCAACAGGAAGAAATCATCTATTCAAGAGGGTTGAGCACAAGCTAGAGTGTGAATTTTCCCCTCTTTCCACTTTTTTTCTCCCCTTCAACCCCAGCCTGTTGGGCGGCATCACTCACACTTAGGGCGAATCTTCACACTCAGTTCACTGACTCACACACCAGTCTTCCCTGTAAACACCATCACAGACACACCCAGAAGTCTGCTCTGTCAATTCTCTAGGCATCCCTTGACTCATTCAAGTTGATAATAAATATTAACCATCACACTATCTCTAAAATAGGATGAATTAATGGTCTCTAAAGTTCTTTTAAGTTCTTGACATTCAAAATTATGAACTTAGCATAGGGAATCTTAAATTAGACATGGCAGCCAATGGTATAAGGAAAAAAATGTTCTTTCTCTGGGCAATCAGGACAAAAATTCTTATTTTCATGGAGAAGCTTAAAGATGCTTCAAACTATATGTTTGAATGAGATTTTTAAAGTATTTACTCATGATTCTGCCATCTTATCCTTAGTTGCATGGAAAGAGAAACACTAAAGCCCTTCCTTACTAATTGTGAAGAGAACATATAGGGCAGTCTATTTCCTTTCTTCCAACCCCATTTTTGGAGTATTCATAACAAACTATACTGGGACTTTATTAATATTATATACCACCACAAGAAATACATACATTATCCCAGTTTAAAGGATTGACTCTATTGTTTATCAAAGAGGTATTTTCATAAGCATAGATATTTGATTTGATATTGTGTATATGGGGACTAATAATAAGTAAAATAAAATATGCCCAAATAATGGCTAATGATCCTGAGTCAAAGTCACCAAAGAGAGGCCAATAATAAAGAAAAACATATTGCTTTTAATTTAAAGACCGATTCACCCCTATGATTTTCATTTTTATGGAGTCTTCTCAACACCATTAACTAAATTGTATTTGTGAGGGTAGATTGTATGAAGAATTATTAAACTCTTTACACAGTAGAGAATATAGATTTGCTAAACAAAATGAGATATAAAAAAATTCATTACTGAGAAAAATTTCTCAGTGTGTTCTTCATACAAAAACTGGCACATAAACCCTGGTAAGGCATTTGGCAATAGAAAAAATTAATACAGAAGTAAAAAAAAAATACATGAGTTGAGTGAGCCTATTGTCTTGTGGCATAATTGGTCTAATTCAAAGGAACAAGTTAGTAGTTTGGTAAAATAACTCCAGAGAGCAGTGTCATTAAATGTTGTTCCAAAAGGTCTTTTAAACCAATAACTGCTAGGAAACTTGGCTCAAATAAATAGGAATAAATAATGATAAATGAGGGAAATCAGATCAAAGAGAAACATCAAAAGTAATGAGGTTAGCTGCAGTTAGACTCACTGGGACACACTTTTACTCCATGGATTTCAAGGTTACAGAAAGTTCAATTGAACTGAATAGATACTTTTCAAAGGAAGAATACAAATGACCAATAAATATATGAAAAAAAAAAGTTCAACATCAGTAGCAAGCAGAGAGATGCAAATCGAAACTACACTGACATCATACTTAAGCTTAGTTAGAATGGCAATCATCAAGAATGAAAGCAATAATAAATGCTGGTGAGGATGTGAGAAAATAGGAACCCTTAGACACTGTTGGTGGGATTGCAAATTAAGATAGCCACTATGGAAATCAGCATGGAGTTTCCTCGGAAGACTAGGAATGGAATCACCATATGGCCCAGCTATATGACTCCTGGGTATCTTTCCAAAGGAATTAAAGTCAGAATATTATAGTAATGCATGCATATTCATGTTTATTGCAGTACAATTCGCAATAGATAAACTATGGAACCAACTTAGCTGTCAAGAGATAAATGAGTTATGAAACTGTGGTATATACACAAATGGAGTTTTATTCATCCATAAAGAAGAAAATTATGTCATTTGCAGGAAAATAGATGAAATTAGAGGATATTATGCTAAGTGAGATTAGCTAGTCCCAGAAAATGAAGGGTCATATGTTTTCTCTTATATGTCGAAGGTAGAGGGAAATTATGAAACAAACAACAACAACAAAAGACTTCAGATAAATGAGGAAAATACTGGTAGAGTAGTGGGAGGAGAACTGGGGAGGGAGGTGAGTGTAGGGGTGTAGGGGGAGACCTGGTGAAGGAAATAGTTCAAACAATCCTACATGTGCATTTTTGAAGCTATCAATACCAATTTCAATGTTATGAACAGGTAGGGGGAGGAGGAGGGAGTAGGGTGGGATCCACAGGGGAATACACTGGGTACTATGTACAGACATGTTTCTATCACACTGAACTTCAATACAATGTACAGTTACAATGCACAAATATATTTAAAAATTAAATATTTTAAAGTATATTACATGCTTGTAGTTTGAGTATATTAAATAGTTTAAGTATTAAATATTAAAAATATTTAAGTATATTAAAAGTAAAACCTTGGGTACATTAAAAAGAAGTATCACTTGTGAAGTCCCAGCAAAATAGCAAACATGAAGGCTAAACGTGGATAGAAGGATGTTTATTTTGTAACCACCTGTGGGGCACATTGCAAGGCCTGTGGACATTGCAAGCTGTCTCCACTTCACAGATAAATGTTATCCCTTCCAGGGGGATTAGCAGATAGAAGAAGGGCAAAAAGGCCCAAGCCTTTCATTCTGGGATCTACACCAAATCCTCTCCTACCCCATATATGTACAAATTTGCTTTTATTCATGATGCTTCCATATCCCAGGCTTGTACTAAAAAGTGCCCTCAACAAACAAAAAGGCTCCCCTGGATTTCTAGGCCATTGACAAAGTATCCAGCAGCACAAATCCTTCAGGGGACTGGGGGAGGTGGGAGAGGAAGGGAGAAGTCATCTTTTTAGGAGGAAAAGCACCAGAGCAATGCCATTCTGGTGTGTTATGTGGCGTTAAATGACCCTTCACTTGAAGGAGAAATGTTTTTACTGAAAGAATACTGTCATAATTTCATTGGGAGTTAAGTTTGAATTTTTTTTTTTTTTTTTGCGGTACTGGGGATTGAACTCAGGGGCATTCTACCTCCGAGCTACACCCCCAGCCCTATTTTTTATTCTTTATTTTGAAACCGAGTCTCACTAAGTTGAGGAGTGACTCACTAGGTAGCTGAGGCTGGCTGCAAACCCGGATTCTCCAGTCTCAGCCTCCCACATGCTGGGATTACAAGCGTGCGCCACCACACCCGGCTCTTCAGTCTGAATTTTTGAAGTATAATTTGCATATTGCAAAATTTGCTGAGTTTTGTCAAATGCCTACTGTATTACAGCTGTCATTACAACCATGTTTCAGAACATTCCATAACCCACCAAAACTGTCCTCATGTCTCTTTGAAGTCAGTCCTCTTGCCCCTATCCTGGCAACCTTTTGCCTGATTTTCCTTATCCCAGTTTTGTCTTTTAAGGCTTTTATACAAATGGACTCATGTGGCATGTTGTAAGTCTGATGGCAAAGCTCAGGTTCTTTATCTAGACCCACTTCCTGTCTTTAAAGGATGGAAAATTGTGAAGGAGTTGAAGGAATCTGCAGTTGAACCCATGGCCAAGGGTCACCCCTTGGTTGTCAAAGGAATCCATCTGGAGCCATTCAGACCCAACAGTCTCAGCAGTAGTCAATCAATAAATCAAAATGTTTTCATCAACTACTATTAATAATTATAAAGAACATAGACAGATCCTGGGATCAACAAATGAGTAAAACACATTTTCTGCCTCCTGGAGCAGAAAAAAGCTCTGGTATGATGAATAGGACAGGAGGGGGATATGGACAAAGCCTTCTAGGAGTTTAGTGGAGGAGGAGAGCATTTTTAACTAGAGAATCAGATAAAAGTCTCTCTACAAAGAGACTAGACTTTGAAAAAATGAATAAGATTTTAAAAGAAGTTGATAGTGATTTGGAATTTCAGTTAGAGACAGTAGCATGAGTTTGGAATGCATAGTCATGCCCTCCCAAAGATTTCCAGGTGCTAGTCTCATAAATATGTTACCTGACATGGCAAACTATGCTTTGCAGAGGTGAGCTAAGGATCTTGGAATAGAGAGATTACTTTGGATTACCCAAATGGGCCTAATGCAATCACAGGGTCTTTATATGAGGGATGCAGGAGGGCTGGTGTCACAGAAGGAGATGTGATAACAGAAGCTAGGTGAGAGAGAGGGAGACTTTAAGCTCTATGCAGCTGGCCTTGAAGATGGAGAAATGCAGATGGCCTACTGAAGCAGGACAAGGTAAGGAAGTAGATTCTTCTCTAGAACCTCCAGAAAAAGGCTGTTCTGTCAACAACTTAATTTTAGCTTCTCAGAGCCATTTCTAACTTCTGACTTCCAGATTATGAGATAATAAATTTGTGTTTCTAGGAGCCTAAGTGGTAATGTTATGCCAGCAATAGAAAATTAACATAATGGATAAACATAGCTTTTTAGGAGATAGTGAAACTACAGTTTGGACATGGTCCAAGTTATTTGTAGGGGACTAGTGAGAAATAGGGCAGAATTTGTGGGCTGGGAAAAGGAGCACGGAGTTTTGTCTTTTGTATTTGTTTTTCTGTTAACACAGCCGCATATGGTAAACTCTCAAATATTTGCCAAGTGCATTTGCTGCACATTGTTATGGCTTAAATTGTGCCTGCCATATTTGTAGGTTGAAGAGTTAATCAGAACCTCAGAATGTGATCTCCCTCAAAGATAGGGCTGTGCAGATCTAATTAGTTAAAACCAGGTCATATTGTAGTAAGAGTTCTTAATGCAATAGGGCCAGGAAAAGGGGAACGTGGGCACAGTTGCACACAGGGATGGCACCATGTGGAGAGGCAACCAAAGATAGGGTGATAGCTCTCAAAGCCAAGAAATACTGAAGATAGTCAGAAACCTCAGGGAGGAAGGGGCGGGACATGACTGGGTGCTTCATTACAGCAAAGGAACCAACATTGCCTAACACCAATCTCAGACTTCCAGCCTCAAAACTGGAAGGGATCCCCCCAAAAAGGGATGCCCCAGAGGGATGTTGTTTGTGGCACTTAGTTCATAGTACTTAGTTGTGGCAGCCCCAGGAAACCAACCTATTTGTACTTAGGAAAGATGGGGAGTAGTTGAACGAACTAAAACTGTGACATAGAGTAATTGGGGAGTGGTGGTGGGGTGGTCTGCAGGGCAAAGACTGTGGAGACTAGAAAGTCACAAGGGCTAAAAGGAGAAGGCCAGAGAAGGAGATATTTTTTTAACCACATTAAAAACAAAGTTTTAGATGTATTGGATTAAACAAAATATCTTATTAAAATTTATTTCACTTGTTTCTTTTAGAAAATCTTTAGTGTTACTACCAGAGATTTCAACTTACATGTAGCCAAAATTGTTCTTCTTTTGGACAGCACTGCCTTTGAATGTCCTATTTTGCCCTGTACAAATATGCTAGCACAAACATGAGACTTATGGCCAAAGATACAAGACATTTATTATTTATAGCAATAGCAGTGGCCAGAGTACCAGCACTCTAGTGTGCGTGTGTGTGTGTGTGTGTGTGTGTGTGTGTGTGTGCACCAGTGGCCCTGGTTCCCATAGGCAATATGAAGATACCTACACAGACAAAGGGCAGTATGTTGGGAGAAGGATCCCAAGCTCAGGAAACCTGAATCTTTGTAACAATCAGTCTGTGTATCCTTTGCCCCAGAGGGATACAGTATCTTGCTTGCATTGGACTGTGAGGATGCCTGCCCTTTGCTTTGGAAGAAGACACTATATCTAGCTTCTAAGATTGTAACTAAATCTGCTCTTTGCTGTAAAATGGAGATGATAACTTCATCTACACTATAGATGATGCCTGAAAAGAACCGAGACAAAACGGAAATCTGGGCGTCACTTGCAAGGTGTCCAGACACACAAGCATTGTCTCCCAACAGTTCTCTTCTCCAAGACCTTGTGACTAAGAAAAGATGTGGAAATGGAGATCATTCCCTGACTTTCTGGGAGAGAATCTTGTTTCCTAGTGTATAGGAAATTGTCAGAATGTAGAAGAGGTTGTACTCTTCCTGCCACATTTTTGTCCACCTATCTGTTGTCTCTAACGCTAGATGACCTCTGACACTTGGTCTGTCTCCCTGGACCACTCTGATACATCTATCAGAGCTTATTGAGAAAGCTCAGGCACACAGAGACACTACCATCTGTCTTGGTCCAAACTTTAACTACATGTTATGTTTGTTTTTCCTTGCCTAATAATGAAAAATAACAATAATAAACACTACCTCTATGAAATATAAGTAATATCCACTTTAAAAATTCTTTGTGTAAGCAGATATTAAATTAAACAATAATATCATTGCCTAAAATACCATCTGTAATTGTGTTCTGCATATTTGGAATCTTGTTTGATTATTCCCGGTGGTGGGAAATATTTCTTTTTGGCAAAAGGTTAGATTTCTGTAAACATTTCATTCATTCAGAGCCAAACCTTGTGAATAAATTGAGTAACAGCAGGGTATTACTACTTTTAAAATAAACAAAGTATGATTTTAAGATTCTGCTTACTACTTTGTTAAGTGAATAATAAAGTGGTTTTAATGCAATTTCAGAAGAGAAGTTCCCTTATAACTTTGAGTAAAGACAATATTCCCTGAACAATTGAATAGCTTCATAAAACAACTTTCTTGAAAGTGTATGCTATTTCTGATGGCATAAGTGAAAGCAATAGTGTTTTTAAGGCTTTTCATTTAGCAGTAATGCTCTGTTTCTATGTGAGGATATTAATAATAATAGCTCATAGTTATAATCACTTACACTGTGTTAATTTTTGTTTATGTGTTAGTCATCAAAAAATCCTATTTACAGGAAGGGACTGAGGCTCAGAAAGATGTAATGACTTGTCTAAGATTGCCAAGTTAGTATGTTGCAGACTAGGAATTTGATCCAGGGCATAATCTGCATATGTACTATTTTATTAAGCCAAATGATCGAGATAAAGCTTGAAATATGCATTATTACATGCTAACTTTTGCATTTTAAAAATATTTAATCAAAGTATAATATTGATAGAACTTTTATGCTTATTTTGTTGAAAATATAATATTCTCTTTCAGTCTTCTAATCCCTACAACACATATATCGGTTCTCTTCAGATTCAATAGCTCAATATCTCCCTGGGTACAAAAAGAATGTGAATATCTAATGAGAGATCTAAATATAATTCTGTATTTTAAAATTATTATACTTTTAGATTTGGAATAATAGACAAAAGCATATAGAAAATCCTTAGAATTCCATTAAACCATGTATTTTAAAATCCTGTACACTCCTAAGAAGTCAATGCCATCTTCAAAAGCTAAGAAGCTAGGTCTTATTAACTAGACTTACAGGCTCTGCTTTGTGTACAAATTTCTACTTAGGGAAAATTTAATTGAAGTCATTCTTGGAAGTCTCAGTAATAGAATATAAATGTTTGTTCCTAATTTTGAATAACAGTACAAAATTTAGCCCACAATTAAGATTTATTCATTCAATTATTTATTTAATCACATTTAAATCATATAAACAGTTATTTAGGGTGTTCTATGTGCATTATATAATACTGAGATAAGACAGAGATGTATGAAACAAGATGTTTGCTCTCATAGTTTATTATCTAATTGAGAAAATAAAACACATGCCCAATTAACTAGAGTCAAGGCAATATTTGACCCAAGAAAATTCAGTTCAATTCAATATAATCAACTCACCAAGTATTTGCATGTCTATGTTTTATGGGACATTGAGATGAAATCTTCTTGCTTTAATCTGGAAGATTTGGAATAAAGGTTGTCTTTACAGGAATGATGGTAGCATTTAGAATTTGAGGAAGAAATACATTTCTTATCATGGACTGCTGGTGACATATGAGGATACTGAGAAAAGGAGTTTACATAGATTAATTGCAGTATTGGATTGTTAAATTCCTCCAGATCATGAGACTGGGATTTCAAACTTTTTCATGTCAACTCCAGGTACTGATGAAGTCTTCTGTGATGGAGGAGTTCAGTTGCTCCTGTAGAAGTTCTACTCAGGTTTTAAACATAGAGAGAATCTCATTGGTGTGGGAAAGTTTGTTGCTCTCCCCAACCCCTTTTTAAAAAATTTTAAGATCCTATTTATGTGTATACAGCATCACTTACAAATTCTGAAAATATCACAAAGATTGATAAAAATGCAATACACAGTATCTTGCCCTTTCATAAATGGTTTCTCACAGTTTGGTCAAACCCAAAGCTTTCTTCCTCAAAATGTTCAAATTACTTCAAATAGCATGCAAGTATTGTAATTGAAAACAACGAATTGGATTTATCAAAAGTGAAAAAAGCTGGGGGTAGTGGTATACACCTGTGATCTCAGTACCTGGGAGGCTGAGACAGGAGGATCACAGGTTTGAAGCCAGCCTTAGCAATTTAATGTGACCCTCAGCGACTTAGCAACACCTTGTTTCCAAAAACAAAACAAAACAAAAAACAAAAGAAAAGAAAATAGGACTGAGGGGTATAGCTCAGAGGTAGAACACTCCTGTGTTCAATCCTCAGTACCAAAAAGAAAAAGGAAAAAAAAGTGAAAGAACAAAGTGGAGATCTATACAGCACTCCAGGCTACCATGCCGCTCCTCCTCCTCCTCCTCCTCCTCCTCCTCCTCCATATTCATGATTTTAAAGTATTTTCCTCTAAGTTGGTCTGCCTTCTTATTTTGGTTCAAAGTCTCAAGAGTAGTGACAATAAAATGTTCCATGTCCAAATAGCGATATAAAATTCCATTTTGTTTTTTTCTGTAAGATTAACTATAAATGACTAGATTTTTAAAAATCTTCAAGATGGGGAATTTTCATTGCTAAATTTTACTTCTTAGTTTTTCTTCTAAAGGCTTCTATTATACTTAATTTTTTTTCTCAGAAGAAAGAAAACTTTTGCAATGATTCTAAAACTGTCCCTACATGGGTTTCTGATGAGGAGTTTAATTCTGTCATGAGCCCTTACTAAGCATCTAGTAATAACAGGTGGTGTGAATCTGGAACCTAGTGGCAGATGAAAAGACTTGGTAAAATTGGAGTTATAGAAATTAACCAATATTTGAATGATCTTAATCACAGCCTCTGTGAATAAAACACTAGGACCATCTGAATGACAAAAGAAGGTAGTGTGGCTACTTACAGACAGAAAGTCAGAGCAAGAGAACTTTAGGAGGCTTATTTGATATTGTAAGGTGAATTTGAAAGTGTGTTCCTTTTAAAACTAATTTTCAAATAGGCAGTGTGGAGCAGAGACCAAAACTGTAGATTTGCATCCAGATTGGCTGGGTTCAGAGCCTGGCCTCTTGACCAGGCTGTGTCTTAATTTCCTCATCCTTAAATTGACGATAATATTAGTAACTCATCATAGGGTGGTAAAGATTGAATGAGTAATATATGTAAAGAATTTTGATCAGTACTTAGCATTTTAAATACAGTAAATTCTCAACTTTGTGAGGTAGGCTTCATCAGTCTCTACTTTATAGGTGAAGAAGTTAAGGCACAAAATAATTAGAAAATCTCCTCCCAAAGCACACAGGTGGTAAGGAGTTGAGCTGGGATTGGACCTATATACTGTGGCTTGAGATTGCGTGCAATGACTCCAATATATATGAGAAGCCTTGGTTATATTTTAGTGACACTACCAAGATTAACTTTCAGTTTGCTAAGATACTCAAGAACTGCATGAGAAAATATGTCCTTAAAATATGACTCTTCCTAATAGAAACAAAGATAAGCCCATTAAACCTCAAGTGGAAAAGAACAAATTTTCCTACAACTGTGTAACTGAACCCCATTTTGATAGATAAAAGGAGAATGTTGTCGTCAAGGCCACATTTAGCTGAAATATGAATCGGTGAGTAAGGATGATAAGCTTATTATACAACTTACACATTTAAAAATATTAATCTAATGAAATGGAATAAATTCTTTCCATTATTTTTCTTGGCTCATTGGAAAGTTAATAAAGCCAAATTATTTTAGAGTCACTTTAGGTCAAATCCAACTGAGAGTGGGGGTCTTGAGGACATGGTCTGAATTTTGACAAATATTTTTGGCTTCTCTGGACTGCCAGAGTTATATTCATATTGTAATATCCACAAGATGTAGTTTAAAGTGCTTGCCTCCTCAAGCTACCTGCTTTCTAAACCACTTAAAAATGACACGGGATAGTGGGAAACTGCATTCTGACTTTATACGATAGGCCAGGGGTTAAGAGCAGAGATGCTGGAGCCGGGCGTGGCGGCTCAGGCTTGTAATACCAGCATTTGGGAGGCTGAGACCAGAGGATAGAGGTTCGTGGCCAGCCTCAGTGAGGCCCTTCACAACTCAGGGAGACCCTGTTTCAAAATAAAGGATGAAAAAAATAGGGCTGGGGGTGCAGCTCGGAGGTAGAATGTCCCTGAGTTCAATCCCCAGTGCCACAAAAAAAAAAAAAAAAGAAGAGCAGAGAGAGAGATGCTGGAATCAGACCCATGGGTTTATAATCAAGCGCTGCTCTTCCTTGCTGCATGACCTTGAGTGAGTTATTTAACGGCTCTGTACTTCACTTTTTTCATCTATGGAAGAGGGATAGTAACAAACTCATCTCAGAGGGTTCTCTTGAGGATTAAATGAATTAGCATGAGCAACTTTTGATGGATGCCTAACACATGTAATGATGCAAAGATTAGCTATAGTTAGTGTTGTTGCCTTGGCTCACAGGCCTTGTTAGCCAGGCTGATGAACTCGCACATCTATATTTTAGTCACAACATATGCAATGGAACAAAACCTCAATGTAAACATTGTGAAGCTAATCAGATCTTTTAATTGAACATAATTAAAAAAAATACTCACTGGCTGAGAAAAAATAAGTAAAATATACTGTCATATTTGTGGATTGAGCAAAGAAAAAGGGATAAGGTTGAAACAAAATCCCAGGAAACTCATAATTCCAAACCTTTTGATATATTTCCTAAGGTCAGTTCAAGTTTAGTTCCATTTCCAATAACTTCTCACTCTGTCATGTGATGCATTCATCCTTGGTAAATTCTGATGAGACTGCTCATGTGTCCTAATTTAGTTTCTTAATATATTTCTGAGCTTCAGTTTTCTCATTTATAAAACTGAAGTACTTTTTGCCCTGTCTGACTCACTGGATAGTTGGGAAGGAGGTGAGACACTATATCTAAAAAAGACTCACTCTTTTTCTCTCCTTTTTTTTTTTTTCAGTACTGGGGATTGAACTCAGGGGCATTCTACCTCCGAGCTATACCCTTAGACCTATTTTTAAATCCTTATTCTGAAACAGGGTCTCCCTAAGTTGAGGAGGGCCTCACTAGGTAGCTGAGGCTGGCCGCGAACCCAGATCCTCAGGCCTCAGCCTCCCAAATGCTGGGATTACAAGCGTGTGCCACCACACCTGGCTAGAGGCTCACTCTTAATAAAAATATCAAGCTATTATATGTTGGAGAAAATATGGAATTACTTTTAAAATGATTCTGAGGGAAGCACTTCTCTGCAACCACAATATGGTACTTTCATATATCAGTGGCATGCTGGTGCAAGTATATTTGTAGGAACAAATTTTACAAGAGAAGTTGCTTGGTTGAAGTGTTCTTTTAAGTTTTAAATGCAGAAATAGGAGCAGCAACCACAGCCTGGTTTCTCCCCCCTTTTTAGGATTTGGCATCTCAGAAGAGGAATTTAGTACAAACACTCAGAGAAGGGGACCACCCATTTGATAGAGTACTAAAAGCTTTGTTGGCCATAACATTTCTTTCCTGGCCTGCTTGAAAGCTCGTAATTCCCAATATAAAGCTCAAATTCTTAGTAGGCTTCTGTATTTCCCGTTTAGTGATGGTTTGATGAAATTTGGGAAGGATAACATTCTCTCTAGTTGAAATATTAGCAGGAATTCATATGTCTGGTTTAATTAGCACATCTTTTCATGTCAACACTTGATTAAAACCTTTATAAAATTGTAGTCTGTTGAATCTTTCAACATGTGAGCAATGAGTCCTAGCATCTGACCTGTTTTTAAGTTACAGGCATGTTGACTATCTCTACTGAACTACTGATGTCTCTCTTAGATCATGATGTGAAAGGCCTCACTGTCAATTGCTTCCCAGTCTTTCTTCTCTTTCTGCATCCAAATGTGAAACCAACCATACCATTCACCATTCAAATATCAACTGCTCACTCTTCATTGGATTCCATAATTATCTATAGTTCTCCCCTTTCCGTAAGCTGGGGTCAGCCCAAATTTATTAGGATTCCAGGTAAAAGTTTGAATTTTACTTCTAAAGGAAAATGTATGGACAAAGACTTGAGAAAAGAAAGAAAGAAAAAAAAAAGATGTGCCATGAAACTAATCTGCCTTGGAAGGAAAAATGATTTCCCCTGAGAAATTGAGAGCTCTTCAATAAACATTAGGTACACTGCTAATGACTTGGCTTTCCAAGATTGTTTTCTTTATGAAAACCATGGCTTCACAAATCAGAAAAGAATTATTTTCAACTTTTCATTCCTTCTTTGCTAAACAGTAAAGTATGATAGTAGAAAGTAATGCTGAAATACAACCTTCTCTCTCTCTCTCTGTGTATATGTGTGTGTGTGTATTATGTGTGTATATATATATTGTATATATGTATATTCATATATATAATTATGCATATGTGTATATATCCCAAAGATTGTGCTCCTTATTTTATTTTCTTGCCCAAAGCAATGGTACTTTATGCCAATTTTATTTCAAAAGCAAAAGAGAAATAAAGGTACAGCCCACAGACATTTCTACCAATATTAGGGTAAATAGAAAGAGTGATTTAAAATGGCAGAATAAATGAAGGCAGCACATTTTGGCTGCTCTGAGATTCGGGACTCAACTAGCAGGAAGACGTCTTCTTAGCAAGGGAAGGAAAGCAGTCAGAGCACAACAGAAGAAAGACAGTTAAAAGTATTTGAACTGGAGACATCACAGGGAGCAAAGGATTGAAAAGAGCTCCAGGTGTCTCATCTGGTGACCAGAGAGCAGAGGAAGGAACCATTTTGATGAGCCCAAGTGGGAGCTGGTGTACTCTCAGAGACCAACTCCAACAAAGAATGAACTAAATCTTCTTAAGCCAATGATTGCAGAGAACCAAAACAAAAAACAATTGCATTCTTCTCCTCACACTCAAATACCTCAAATGTGACTCCCCAGACTGCCCAGCCACACTGCCCAGTGAACTCTTGCAGCTGCAGTTGAACTCAGCAGGACCAAGAAATGACAAGCCCTTCCTGCAGGGGCCCCAGTGGATACATCCCGCCTCATCAAGACCACTGTGAATCTCCGCACCATCCAGCCAAACCACCCAGTGAACCCCAATGGCTGCACCTGAACCCATGGGGACTGAAAAACTGCAGATGCTTCCTGCAGGGACCTGAGCAGCACTCATCAAGACCATGAGTTTACAAACTGTCCCAGTGGTAGCCTACATGGCTACAGGGACTTGCTTGGCAATGAATGAACCCATGGGGTCTGTGGGGTTGGGAACCACCCCTGTGGAGTTGAGGGCAAGGGCTACAGGCAGACATAGTAGGATACTCATGTATGGGGACGTAGGGTTGGCAGTTTGCTCTGCCCCTGTGGAGACTCCAGTGATTACTGCAGAACCACCAGTAGTGGTGTCTGTGGGGTGAAATAATTTATCCAACTGTATTACAGGCTAAGAAGGTTATAAACTCTCACCTGGTGGTGTTTGGGCACAAGTATCAAGGCCAGTGGCCAGCAAGGTCTCATGTGATCATAGCTGCTCAGAGCAACAGTGGTATCCCTGGGGCTAAGTAACTCAGCCACACAAGTTCCAGACTCAAAACAGTACAATCTCTCCCTGCTGGAGTTTGGGCTCTGAAAGGGAGACCAGAGGCCAGGAATCTGTTGGGTTTCATGTGATAGCAGCTGGTGGAGCAACAACAGGGTCTCTAGGGCAATTGAACTCAGACAGACATGCTGCAGACTGGGATCATAACACTTACATCCAGATGAATTTGTGCCTGGTGATTGCACATTCCAGTGGCTGACTGTGCTCTAAATGATCACAACCAGCAGATCAGCAGTGGTGTCTCTGAGCCATCAAAGTTCAGCCTGTGAGGCCACAATCATGGAACATCATAATCTCTGGCCCTGCTGAACTTGGCCCAGTGTCCCCAGAGGCTGAATCCAGTGCCTGACATAATTTTGTGTGTTTGCAACCAGCAGAGCAGTGATGACATCCTTGGGGCATTAAATCTCAGCCAGCAGGCTGTAGACCCTGAACAGAACATTATAATCTCTGGCCCTGCTGAGTTTGAGCCCAAGGAGCATGGAGGCCTGCAGCCAATCAGACTCATGCTTGCCTGCTTTAAGAGCTCTATCCTATTAAAGAGGTTCTGTAGGCTCTTTCTTTAAACTTCTGATGACTTCTTTTGATGAGCAGAAACTTTTTAGTTTTAGTGTAATGTCATCTCATTTATTAATTCTTGTTTGAATTTTCTGAGCTTTGAGGGTCTTATTGAGGAAGTTTCTATGAGACAAATATAACCTACTTAACTTGAATCAAGAGGATATAGAAGAATACCTAAAATGACCAATAGCAAGCAAAGAGATAGAAACAGCAATAAAAAAGCCTTCCGTCAAAGAAAAGGCCAGGTTCTGGCATTTCCAGCTGAATTCTTCAAAACCTTTACAAAAGAACTAAACCCAATACTTCAAAAGTTTTCCATTAAATCAAAAGAGATGGAATCCTTCCAAACTCCTTCTATGAGGCCAATATCATTTAAATACCAAAACTGAATAAAGATCCCACAAGAAAAGAAAACTACAGATAATATCCTTGATGAACATAGATGCAAAAATTCTAAACAAAACACTAGTGTTACACACTCAAAACAATATCAAGAAATTGTAAACCATGACCAAGTTGGTTTCATTCTAGGGATGCAAGACTGGTTCAACATACTCAAATCAATACATAATATTCACCACATAAATAAAACTTAGGAAAAATATCAATAGATGCTGAAAAAACATTTAACAAAATCCAACACCCATTCATGTTAAAAACACTGCAGAAAATCAGAACGGAAGGAATTTACCTCAATATCATAAAGGTAATATATGATAAACCCAAAGTCAACATCATATTGAATGTGGAAAAACTGGGAGAATTCTCTTTAAAATCAGGAACCAGACAAGGATGCTCACGATCACCACTCCTTTTAATATAATACTTGAGACTCTAGGCAGAGAGATAAGACAAGAGAAGGAAATCAAAGGAATACAAACAGAAAAATAACTGAAATTATCTCTATTTGTAGATGACATGATTCTATATTTAGAAGACCCAAAAACTCAACCAAAGGAGCTGATCACTCTTAAAAAATCAGTAGCTTTTCTATTTGTCAACCATGAATCCATTGAAAAAGAAACTCAGAAAACAATTACATTCATAATAACTTCAAAAACAATAAAATATCTTAGAATAAATCTAACCAAGGAGGTAAAAGACCTCTATAGTGAAATTATAAAATAAAATACTAGAGAAAGAAATTGAAGATCTTAGAAGACAGAAAGATATCCCATGGTCTTGGGTAGGCAGAATGGCCATTCTACCAAAATTGATCTACAAAGTCAATGTGATCCCTATCAAAACACCAGTCATTCTTCACAGACATAGGAAAATCAGTCCTAAGTTTCATATGGAGAAATAAAAGACCCAGAATAGCCAAAGCAATTCTCAGCAATAAGAAGCATATAGGAGGCATCATAATTCCTCACTTCAAATTATACTATGGAGCTATAGTAATTAAAACAGCATGATATTGGCACAAAAATAGACACACAAATGAATGGAACAGAATAGAAGATACAGAGACAAATCTATACACTAATAGTTAATTGATTTTTGACAAAGGTTCCAAACACATACATTAGAGAAAAGACAGTCTTTTCAACAAATTGTGTTGAGAAAACTGGTTATCCATTTGTAGAAAAATGGAATTAATTCCCTACCTCTCACCCTGCACAAGAATCAACTCAAAATGGATCAAAAACCTGGAAGTTAGACACTTGAAATTACTAAAGGTGAGTATAGATCCAACACTCCAACATATAGGCATGGGTAGGAAATTCCTCAATAAGACCCCCAAAGCTCAGGAAATTAAAACAAGAATTAATAAATGGTATGGCATTAAGCTAAAAAGTTTCTGCTCATTAAAGGAAATCATCAAGAGTCTAAAGAGAGAACCTACAGAATGGGAGAAGATCTTTGCCAGCTATTCTTCTGCTACAGGATTAATATCTAGAATATACAAAGTACTTAAAAGATTTAACACTAAAAAACAAATACCCAGGCTGTCTTTTCTCTAATGTATGTGTTTGGAATCTTTGTCAAAAATCAATTGGCTATTGTGTAAATTTGTTTCTGTATCTTCTATTCTGTTCTATTCATCTGTGTGTCTATTTTTGTGCCAATATCATGCTGTTTTAACTACTATAGCTCCATAGTATAATTTGAAGTCAGGAATTATGATGCCTCCTATATGGTTCTTCCAGTGTTTTCTGGAACTGTCAGTAGTTATAGCAGAAGCCATGAGGCCTAATAATAGAGTTGAAGCTGGAGAATCAGAGATACAGAACCCTGCCCAAGTTCAGGGAACCCAGAGACAGGTTCCTCAAGTAGTCAGGAAATTCACAGTGGGGACAGTTACTAGTGCCAGACTCATTTTAAGATCATAGTGTATTTGTTGCCAGGACTGTCATAACAGAGTACCACAAACTGGTAGCTTAAACAACTGAGAGTGCAGTTGGCTCTCACTTATGAATTTAAACAACCTCAGATTGTAAGTATTTGAAAAAAAATTCACATTTGTTCTGTACATGTACAGACTTTTTTCTTGTCATTATTTCATAAACAATATAGTATAACAACTTTTTGCATTGTATTAGGTATTATAATTAATCTAGAGATTATATAAAGTATATGGTAGGCTATGGGTAGGTTATATGAAAATATCATGCCATTTTATGTGAGAGACTTGGGCATCTGTAGCTTTGGGTAATCATGGGGGTCCTGGAACCAATCTGTCATGAATATTGAGGGGCAACTGTGTTGTCTTATGGTCTGGAGACCAGAAGTCCAAAATCCAATTGTCAGAGTTGTTGGGGAAGGACCTATTCCAGGCCTCTTTCCCAGCTTCTGAAGGTTTGCTATCAATCATTGGACTCCTTGGTTTGTAGATTTGTCTTCATCTTCACATGGCACTCTCCCCATGTACTTGTCTGTCCTCAAATTTCTCCTTTTTATAAGGACAGCAGACATACTAAATAAAGAATGCATCTCATTTCAGTATGACCTTATCTTAACTAATTACATCTGTGACAATCCTATTTCCAATAAGGTCACATTCTGAGGTACTGAGGTTCAGGGCTTTAACATATGAAAATGGGAGGGGAGACACACAATTTGACCCATAAAACACAATCATAAAACTAGATAAAACATATTATGTGCCTGTCTTCATTCCTAGCCCCAAACTGAGATTCTTGAGAAGAGGGGAAGAGTATGAAGCGAGCCCTGGCTCTCTCCAGAAGCGGGAAGGTGGAAATGGATCCCAAGCCCAGCGGTGTGGTCTCCCTGAGATGCATGGCCACATACAGGTGGCTGAAGCAGCTGGAATTGGCAAAGAAGAGCACAAGAAAGGAGAAGTCATGAAGTAGGCTGACAGAAGGGAGCAGAAGTCCACCTTCAAACTCCCTGAAGATTGGGATGCTGGTTTCACAGGTATAATCTGTCAAAATTGTCAGATCATAAACTGGGATGGTGGCACATGCCTAGAATCCAGATATTTGGAAGGCTGTGATAGGAGGATCATAGGTTTAAGACTGGCCTCTCTGCAACTTAATGAGAGTGTTTCGAAATATAAAATAAAATAGGACTGGGGGTGTATCTCCGAGGTAGATTGTCTCTGGGTTCAATCTTCAGTACAAAAAAAGAGAAAAAAAAAGAGTTGTCAAATTATATACTTAAGCCAAGTGTGGTAGTGCATACTTGTAATCCCAGTACTTGGGAGGGTGAGACAGGAGGATTGCAGATTCTCTGTTAGTCTCAGCAACTTAGCGAGGCCCTCTGTAATTCACTGAGACTGAGACCCTGTTTCAAAAAAAAAAAAAAAAATAGGGCTGAGTGTATAGCTCAGAGATAGAATGTCTCTGCTTTTAATCCCCTGTAACACACACACACACACACACACACACACACAAACACACACACACACACACAAATACATTAAAAATATACACTTAGGTGGTGGTGCATACTTGTAAGCCTAGTACTTGGGACACTGAAACAGGAGGATCCCAGGTTTGAGGACAGCCTCAGTAAGTAGTGAGGCTCTCATCAACCTACGGAGATCCTATTTCAAAATAAAAATTAACAAAAAATAGACTGGGGGGTATAGCTTGGGGGTAGAATGCCCCTGAGTTAGTTCAATTCCTAGTATTAAAAAGTAAAATATGCACTTAAGATACATGAATTTTAGTAACATTGGATATGTCCTTGAGGGAAGGTGGAGACAGCGGGGTAAGATTTGGAAGGAAACACACCAAGTGCTGTGTGTAAGTATGTTTTTATCACTTTGAACCTCATTATGATGTATAATTACAGTAGATGAAAGTATATAAAGAGTTACATGCTGAGAACTTCATAGTTGAATTAGCTAAGTGCTAATGGTTTCAAATATATTCTCTTGAGAATGAGTTCATTTGCCTTAGGTAATGAGTTTCTTTCTCCACATTATAGGTATGTGAGCTTTTCTGTAGATTATTTCCTTCCTGTATATATTCCATTGTTGTGCACAAAATAGGATCCAGAAAGGTATTGATGCCTATTGACTGACCAATTTCAAATTAAGCTGTTCTCTTATTTCTTTTAGATTTATGGCCTCCTCTCCCTTCATCCTCTAACCTCTCCCAGGACGGGAAGAAAAAATCTCTGTTCAATATATTCTTAACAGGGTTCTTAGATACTGAATATATTGTTAGTAAACAAACAGAAGTGATCTATTGGAGAATTTAAGGTATTTTCTCTGTCCCCCACTTGCACTGGCTCCACTGGGGGATCCTGTTCAATTTGCCAGGCGTGGGTGGGTGGGTTCCAGGTAGAACACTGTGGGGTTCTCAGCAGTTGGTCCTATTGCGGTAGCTATGGTTACCCAGTGGTATGCTGGGGAGGGGGGTCACCAGTATCACCGAGGCTATGTGAGCAGCTATGGACCTTGGCTTTCAGTCGCTCTTTGGGGGCTCCCTAGAAGTGGTAGCAGAGTTAATTCCAGATGACTTGAAGCCCAGCCTTGTCTACAGCAGCCTCCCCAAAGACTCAGCGATATGGGCATCTTTCATTGGCTTTTTGGTGAGTTTCTTATACTTGTTTAGACTTCTGCGTTGACAGAAGCTAACCCTTTGGGGAAAAAAAATGCAAGTTGCCCACACATTGGCTACAATGATTCTGATGAAGCATCACTTTTTTGATATGCTTACTCTACTGGAAGGCAATAGTTAGATATCGAGTCATCCTTAGAAGATACCAGCCTAAAAAAAGACATTAAAAAATAGAGAGTCTGGTGGACACATATGAAAAATTGGAGAGAACCAACTTGACCCTAAGGGAAGAAATAACTTCCCTAGTAAAAGGAGGAAATAGAGATGAGATCTTCAAGCCTGAGTTACTGGAACATGACTTATGGGCTGTCACATCACAAAAATTCCCAATCCCTGCGATGGTGGGAGCCTGTGTCCTTCTGCTTCTTACCAAAGGTCTGAAAGAAGAACTCTTCATTTCTCTCCACTCAGAGCCCTTGTGCTACCAGGCCCTGTGGTCTGTCAGTTCCCTCAATGTGAGCTCTGTGGTTGCCTGTGCTTCTAGGGAACACTTAAGAATCCTTTTCACAGGCTGGAGTTGGTGTGTACTTTCATGTTCTGAAATCAGATCTGAGTTTCTTCAAGATTAATTCAAACTTCAAATGAATCAACTGTTGGACTGCCAGTAACACACCAAGAAATGTGGAGCTTTTAAAAGATTTTCACCCTTCAAAAGGAATTTTGATCTCATTCGTTTTTTGAGAACTTAAGAAACCAAATTTGTATTTGAAATAAAGCTTGGTGGAGCTTACTTCTCAGGATAATATGTTGTAAACATTACTTTGAGATAAATTCTGTGAGTTGTTTTGTTCATATCTCTATATCACATATAGTATTTTATTTAATATATATAGTATAGCAAAAAAGAGACATTTAAAATGTAAAGATAATTTTGGGTTTACTATAACCTATATTTACCATAGTTATATATTGAATTAAAAGTAAGAATTTTCCCCCTTAATATATAGTGTTTGGTTAAATATTAAATGAACATAGCATGTATTCTAACTGTGGGGTATAGTTAAAGTGATGTAGGAGAAATTTCATAGCATGCAATATTTTTGTTCACTTAAAATAAAATAAATGCATATATAAGAATAAAGGCTGAGCCAGTTGTGGTGGCACACACCTGTAATCCCAGTACTTGGCGGGCTGAGAGGGGAGGATTTCAGTTTTGAGGACAGCCTTGGGAACATAGCAAGACTCTCAGCAACCTAGCAAGACCCTGTTTCAAAACAAAAAATAAAAGAGCTAGGGGCAGGAGTGTGGCTTGGAGGTAGAACGCCACTGAGTTCAATCCCCAGTATCGCAAATAAATGAATAAAATTTAAAAAGGCTAAAATAGAAAAAATCAACTTATTATTCTTTACAGAAGCTTTTAATAACCCAAATTCTTAGTACATTTAAACCCAAACCTCAAGATATGGAACCAGGCATTAGTAATTTGTAAAACTTTCCAGTTGATCTTTGTGTATGATAAAAGTTGAGGACCATTCATAGTTGATTATATAACAGATATGAATTCATTGAAACCCATATAAAACATCATACAGTTACTTTGTCTTTATTATATGTAGAATCCATTAAAATGAAAATATTTTCCTATAAATAAAATACACAAAAATCAACAATAATGTACTTCCATATTAATTGATAAATGTTATGGTATGAGAAAGATGATCAAATTTTTAATCAGATCTATTTATGGATCTTTAAATTAGTTGAGATTTAAATTTTTTGTCACTTGATATGGTGTGGGTAGATTCTTATTTTACCTTCAGTTTCCTTATTTATGAAATAAATGATTAGAGCACACTTTTGAGGCTACCTATAGCAACTTAGTGAGACTCTCAGCAACTTAGCAAGATCCTGTTTCAAAATAAAAATAAATAGGGCTGGGGTTGTAGCTCTGAGATAGAATGCCTCTTGGTTCAATTGCCAGTACCAAAATAAATAAATGATTAGAATAAAATGATTCCCAGTGTCCTTCTAGCCCTCAAGTTATTTGATTTTTATAATGAGTATAAAACTTTGGAAATAAGGAAGCTAAGATTGAATTTTGGCTTATTGGGCAATATACCTTGTAATATATCTTAAATGCAAAGATTGACAACCAGTCTCTTATAGATATCTTTAAGCTTTTTCTATTTTCCTTCCTAATTCCCTGTCACCATCTTTTTGGATTCTAGAATTTCATCTCTTCTTGATGTTCCAGATCCAGAAATTTGTTCTGAACAAGTTTTCTATTATCTGAATATAAGCAATCACCTTTTAATAGTGATTACCAACTATTAGTAAAGTACCACCAAAATGAACACTCCACAACATCTGTAATTCAGATCATGAAGAAATAATATTTCAACAGTTAAATATTGTATGGTATGTGTGTGTGTTTGTGTGTGTGTGTGTGTGTGTGTGTGTGTGTAAGTTATTACCACAATAATGCTATTGGACTCTTCACAACTCTGAGGCAAAAACAAAAAAAACAAAAAACAAAAAATCCCCCAAATCCCACATTTTTTCTTGCTCTCATGAACATGGTAGGCTGTGGTGTTCCTGGACTTCAGCTAATGGAGGCTGCAATTGTCTGGGCTCAGTTTTAATCCATGAGGTGGGTCCAAGTCTGCTCCATGTCTCATCCAATAGCTTCCTGAGATGAAAAGCAAAACATAAGAAGGACAAATGAAAACACACAATGTCTACTACATTCTGTTGACAAAAGTCCATACGCAATCCCATATCAGTGGAGCTGGAGGTAGACTCTACCACAGTGTGAGGTTAAGTGAACACCACACAATAGTCTATACATCATACCTACCTAAATGTAAAATGGAGAATTTTAGTATCATATATGATATCTTTCTGCAATTCTTGTTTTCTTAGAATGGCCCATCTCAGGAAAATCTCTTTCATATATCTGCTTCAATAAATATTTATATCCTTTTAGCCTTAGGATTTTCCAAGCATTGGTTATTTGATTGCTAGAAGGCTCTCAAGTGAAGGCAAAGTTAACCAAGATTCTATAGTTAAGATTAAAACGATGATTTTTATCTCTATAGGACATATTTCTGTATGGCAAAAATCAATGAATTCTAGCAAAACACTTAACCTCAAAGCAAATGTAGCCTCATCAAATCTGTTTCATATAATCAGATTTTTGAGTTTGTCCCCCAGAACCTCTTTAACAAGATATGGTTCTTAGTCAGTGCAGTCAAGTATGAGTCTCTAATTGGCTGCAGGCCATAGTACTCTTCAGGCCCAAATGCAGCAGGGTCAAAGACCAGGATATTCTGTTCATAGCTTGTGGCTTGCTGGTTGGGATTTAACGATCCACAAATACCACCTCTGGTACACTGGTTGTGAACTTCGGAAATCCTGCAGAGTGCTGACCTCTCGTCTGTGTGATCAATGGACTTAAGCTCAGCAGGGTCAGAGATTACTATGCTCTGATCTTGTGGTCCAACTGGATGATCTTTGATGGCCCAGAGGCAATACTGCTGATCTGCTGGTTGTGATCATGTGGAGCCCTGTCATCACTGGCAGGTGTGATTTCCAGGCAAAAACTCTGCTGGCTGAGATAATGTTGTTTTCCCAGCCTATATGAGCCCCTGATGGCCCCTAGCCTTCCTGCTTTTAGGGCCTAACCTCTGGCAGAGAGAGAGAGTGTGTATACCTTCTGAGCCTGGGGCTTTGGTGACTCAGTTATTTAGCACTAGTTACACTATTGGTGCTGTGAGCAGCTGAGATCACATGAAATTTAATTGGCCTCTGGCCTTCCTGCTTGTGGCTCCCAAACACCGCCAGGCACAAGGTTATAGCCTTTTGAGCTTTCAGCATGGTTGACTGAGTTATTTCACCCAACAGACACCACTTCTGGCAGTCCTATGTGACTGCTGGAGACCTACAGGAGTGCAGTGAACTGCTGACCCTACATCCCCCCATCCAAGTGTCCTAGGGATGGTTTGCTAATTCAGGTTTGTTTGCTAATTCAAGTTTCTGCTGTGTCTGACTTTAGCCCCTGCCCCCACCTACATATGGGTGATTTGCGAACTCAGAAACCTGTCTGTTTGTTCATTGCCATGCAAATTCCCTGTAGCTGTGCAGGATCCCACTGGGATGTTTTTTAATCTCATAATGAGTGCTGCTGAGGTCCCTGCAGGAGGAGATGGGTTTAGCTACAGCCACAGGAGTTCACTGGGCAGTTTGGATGGTTGGTCTGTAGATTCACAGTGGTCTTGATGAGGCAGGTTGTAGTCACTGGGTTCCCTGAAGGAAAGTCCTGTTGTTTCTCAAAGAGAATTCAGCTGCAACCACAGGAGTTCACTGGGCAGTTTAGCTGGGCAGTCTGGGGAGTCTCTGTCTTGAGGTATTCAAGCATGGAGAGAAGAATGTGATTGCTTTTGATGTTGGTTTTCTGCAATCACTGGCTGGACATGATTCTTTTTCTTTGTTGGAGTTGGTCTCTGAGAGCCATTGGTCCTGGAAGCTGCCATCCCCAGTATGGGCTTGCCTGTCTTTTTCTTCACTGGTGAAAAGGGCAGCAAATTGCTGCCCAATTGGAATTTTTTTAGTTCTCTGCTTTCTGTGCTGTGTCTAATTCCACCATGTTTCAATTGCCTTCTGTTGAATTCTGAATTTTTTTTTGCCAAGAAGGAATCTTCCTGCTGGTTGAGTTGCAACCAAAATGGATTGTCTTCCTCTATTCTGCCATCTTCCCTCTCTGGTTTATTCTTGACTTTTTTAGTTTCTTAGTTGTAGCATTATGAATTTTCCTCATAGTACTACTTTTTGTTTTATACCATAGACTTTGGTATCTGTGTTTCCATTTTTGGAATAAATTTTATAATAAATGCTTAAATTTACCTTATGATTTCTTCTTTGACTTACTGTTTATCCAAGATCATGTTACTTAGTTTATGTGGATTCATACAATTTCTAAAGTTCCTCTTTTTATTTTTAGTTTAATTCTGTGGTGGTAAGAAGAGATACATATATTGCCCAAAATTTGGAAAGTTTTCAGTTATTATTTCATTGAAAGTTTTTCTATGATATTTTTCCTTTTCTTCTCAGAAACATTCATAATTAGAACAATCATCTGACTACTAATGTCCCATAAATATTGAGAATGTCATTTTTTTCTCCTCCTCCTCCTCCTCCTCCTCCTCCTCCTCCTCTTCCTCGTTCTCCTTCTCC
>PVLC010016345.1:0-35562 GCA_004027655.1 Graphiurus murinus
TCAATCTTATTTATTAGTTTGGTATTACAGTGAGAAAAAAAGAGAGATTCGAGTAAGTTGCTGAGCTTCTGTAAAGACGCCAATATATACTAATAAACAAAAGTTAATTAATTCATTGAAATTTCTCCTTTTTAGCTATAGGGCATGTTCCTTCACACCTTATTGTGAAAGCATCTGTATTGTGAAAGCATTTCATCTCCAGTGCTTAGCACATTGGCAAACACAGTGAGCACATAATAAATACTCAGTAGTTGTCCATCAAATAAATGAATACATGATTCAATGAATAAAAGAATTCCAACATATATAATGTTAGGTGTACCATTCACAGGAACAACATTCTTATTTTAATGGTCAATCTCAGTTCCTACTTCCTCAATAGACACAGGCATCTCGGACTATCCAGTATTTCCTACCCCTCAATTAAAAAATTATCAAACATTTAGTCCAATTAAAACTCTTCTACAACAGGCATTACATTCATCTATATTTCACTAATCAGGAAAGTGACAAAGGGAAAATAAGTAACTAGTCAATGGGCAGATAGTTAGCAAGTGACAGACTGTGACAAAAACTTGAGTGTGGCTGGAGAGCTTATGACTATATCAAACATACCAGATTCCTTCTTGAGGCAGATCTTATAGAACATTTCTAACAACTTGTTCATGTGTCACCTGGCCCTAGTCTTACACTAAACAACCTATGTCCTACAACAATGAGCACTTAGAAACCAGGCCTGGCCCCATCAATTACACCATCCCTCTTCATGCTTCCTTCAATCAAGACTATCTCACCAAAACCAGCATTCTCTATACAAACTACTAGCCTCCATCCCAAAGGGTCAGCCTACTTCCCTCCTGCCATTGCCAGCCTTACTATAAGACCAAAAGCCTGTTGTTTCTTCGAATTTTGCTGTTGAAGAGTAGGAGAGTAGGATAATGACTGCAGGCAAATGGAAGGCATTGATAACATTTATGACTAATACAGCAGCAGAGAAGTTATAGCAATTTATTTATTTTGTGGTACTGAGAATTGAGTGCATGTTTACTCTGCCACTTAACTATACCCCTAGCCCTATTTTATTCTTTATTTTAAAATGGAGTCTCACTAAGTTGCTTCGGGTCTCACTAAGGAAGTTGCTGAGTCTGGCCTTAAACTTGCAATCATCCTGCCTTAGCCTCTCAAGATCTAGCATTACAGGCCTGCACCACTGTGCTTCGTTAATAGTATTTAAATGCCTTGTATCTTTAAATATCACTTCTCTTTACCTAAGTATTTATATACATATTTACAAATTTTGTGTGTCACTAAAGAAAGCAGTGATTTTTCACCAGCCACCAAAGCCTAAAGAAAGATATAAAGGATTACAATAAAGTCATTAACAGAAATAACTCTCAATCCTAATAATTTTGTTGTTTTGCAAATTAATATGTGAGATCTAAATTAGCTCTGAAGAATTATAGAAAAAGTAAAATACAAAATGAATCCAGAAGCAAAACCTAGACTAGACCAGTTCATGAGGATCATAGACTAAATGAGTGCTTACATTTGGAAAGATGAAATGTTCCACTATTCAAGTGCCATAGTCGCTGATCATATGATCATATTGTATGTATGTTATCTGTTCCAACTGTTTTCAGACTTTGGTGAGCAAGAGAACACATTTGGAAAGTTGGAAAAAGACTATTGTAATGGTTTGGGTTCAGAATGTCTCCCTAGCCCTCATGGAAACAAGATAGCAATCTTAGAAGCCAGGCCTGGTTGCCAAGGAGGGATATATGGCCTTGGAGAGTATATAAGGTTTCTCCTTTCTCTGCTTCCAGTTTCCGTGATATGAGGAACAGAGCCATTGTGTTCTCCCTTTCTCCTCTTCCCACTAACATGCCCTGAGCTCCGCAGGCCCAACCTGACATGGACTGAATCTCTAAATCTTCAAAACATGTGAGCGAATACATCTTCCTTCTTCTAAGTTGTGTAGTCAGTTGTTTTGGATCATGGCAGTGAGAATGTTGATCTAGACAACTATTTGTCAAAAACATTAGTTCCTGAAGCCTTGCCTAGACCTACTAAATAAAGATATTTGAAGGTGAAGCCCAACCAAAATATTTTTAAGAAATTTCTCTAATGATTTTTAGGCTCACATAGTTTCAGATACACTGACACATACTTGACGTTCAGGACTGAAAGATTCAAGTATAGATGCTAAGGAAACTTCACTTAATTAATCTCTATAATATCACTACTCTAACATTAAACTCTTATTGACCTCTATATTCATTTTCTACTACTTAAATATCCTTTTATAGAAAAGAACAGTGCAGGTGTTACCCAATACAAAGATGTGTTTTCTCACATTCCTTTCTGGGAAAAAAGTAGCATATAAAACCATAATTATGACTTAAAGTGTCTGGTTTTGATATAGATAAATGTACTGTTCCTTTCTTTTCTTCTTGTTTTGTATGTGTGATATTCCATCATATATGTCTTTGTCTTTCCCATCAGTTATAAAATTACAGTCTATTTTGTCATTTTATTTTCTGGGTATGTGGGTGTTTGTATGTATGCATTTGAATACACAGACATTTGCAAAGATTGACAGCCAGACAATTAAAATGCTCTTCTTACCATGTAGAATTTTGGCGTTTGACATATCATCTGCTAAGCCTCAACCAGCAAACAAACAAACAAAAATGCTGTGTTGAAATTATTAGAGAAATACTGAAATATGTCATGACCATTTTCTTCAAAAACATTTTTAAGTTCTATTAATACTTGTCAATCACCATTTTCTTGATCTTTTTGGTTTTTTAAATATAATTTTAGTTATTTATTAAAGTCTTTTTCTAGTATCTTTAGTATCTTCTACATAACTGCACATTTTCCAAATTAAAATCAAAATGCCTTTCCATTTGATTTGTCTTCATACCCCTTCAATTGCTAAACTTGCTACCACTGTTCACAAAATACTCAAATTCCAAATTTTCTTGTCATTTATTGAATCAAAACACTAACCTGAATGCTTTTTGGATAATTTTATTGTATGTTTATTTCTGCCAGGCAAACCATTTCAGAATGTCTAACAATAAATTACTACCTGTCTAAAAAGTCATGCTGTTTGAAGGGTTTTTCTAAGCTTAATTCCTTAAAACAAAATGAAACAGGTTTATTTAACATTTTTTCAGAAAGAAGAGAAGCAAATACACTGCACAACTCAACCATTTGTATGGTCTATGTCATTTTAGTATCTAAAGATGTCCTACAGTGGAATTTTTAAAGCAATGGTATTTATTCAAAAACAGAAATGTAACTTAGAATAGAAAGTAAATTAAACTTAAATGAGATAGAGCACTGAGCTTCAAAATAACTTTTTTTGGAACATGCTCAAACACAATATTAAGTGCATGCAATCAGTTACAGATCATAGGTTAAAGAACTTGTATAACTCACACAAAAAGTACAATTTTCAACTCTGTGAACTGTCATCACTATAGGGAGATGAAATAAAAACTGTGGTTTGTTTCAATCCTCGGCCTACTATCACGTCAGAGAGGAAAAAAGGCAGTTGCACAATTTCTATGTCCTGGCAGCATCTGAAGCTGTGGAAATTCAGGTGCTGTAATCAAGCCATGCCTTTAATCCTGAACATGATGTTGTCTAGACTCAGTAAATTATCAGATACAAATCAGTAAATGACAAGAAGCCTTAAATGACATTGACAGTTATATCATCCTGTTTCTAGGGCTATGCCTCAAATTCTCCTAGGTAAATGAGCTCACAGTTCCATTCTAAGTGCCCAGATAAGAAGATTAAAATCCTTCTTTCATTGAGTGTTCCCAATGCTTTAAGTCTAGCATTTTCCATTGAACTATCAGAAATCCCCTATCCTGATAAGAGTGGTTAGACATAGGTACAGAGTTGTCAAAAAAAAAAAAAAAACACCCTTTAACTTCCCTGGTTCTTTGTGAGAAAGCAAAATTACAAAACAAAAAGAAATTACTGAAGCATATGGGAGCAGCTCAAATAATATGTTTGTGGAAAATGGGTGACAAAGTACTTCTCAGAGGCTAGTGAAGTGAGAGGCCAGCCATGATTATCCTCTCTTCTGCCAGGGTACTTTGTCTGCCAAATTAATATTCCATAAGGAGGAGAAAAGGATTGCCTTATTCAATCACAACTTGGCTTTGACAGTCTGCTATGCATAAGAAGCAGCAAGCTGAAAGTGATAAATATATTTTGAAGGAGAAAATGTATTGTTTATGGTCTTTTTCTCACTCCAAATCCTAGACAGAGTAAGGATATGGCTTCGTGGAAGCTATCAGTGTACTGTCTCATTATACAAATCAATAGGAGTTCGTTTGTGAATAAGACAGATGCAGACAGAGACTATGAAGAGTCTCCTGGGCCAGCTGGTCAGATTTTGCTGTATTTCCATGCAAAGTACTAAAGCAGATAATTTAAAAAGCCATTTAAGTTCCTTCCTTTGACAAGGGTCAAAGATTCTGGCATTCGATGTGCTGAGGAGTGTTCTCATTGAACTCTAATCTGCCTTGAAGGGAGACTGCAGTCATTATTTATATTTCACCTGCAAGAACTAAATAAATATATGCTAATAAAGAATGTTGATGCATACTTCAGATATAGATTCCATATGATTTTCCTGTCTACTTTCAACTTGGTAGATCAAATTCATGTGGTAAGATTTTTCTAATCCTCCAGTCATGGAAAACTGTTAGTCAAGAAAGGAAAAGAAAAATAGATTTAGTTATGAACACTGTAGGCTATTTAGAAGGAACCCAAATTGCAGGGCCTGGTTCTTCAGAATATTCCCTGTAGTATCAACAGGGTAAGGTAGTTTCATAGCTTCAGTTTTTAAATTGCTGACACTTAGCCCTTCATGATAACTTACTTCAGTCAATTAAATGCCCCTCTCTTTATTCTATTCAAGGTACTTTTTAGATCAAAGTAAACCCATCTTTTCCATATCTCCACTGAAATATTTCCTCTCTTAGAAAATGTCTCCTTGCATAAAATATTTCATACACACCACAATAGTTTTGTGGTGTTGAACTCCAGAACTATGTAAATTAAAGTTCTTCTAAATGCTGCTTTTAAAATGTCAAACTTATGGTGGCCAACTGTATTTCCCAAAATGGCAACCAATCTCCCAGCTCACATGATCTTCTCATGTGACACTGACAGTCTTCCCATGGACACTGGGTATAATATCACCCAAATTAAAGAGATTCTGTGTAGTGAAACAGAGTTAATTTCTGCACACCCCAGTTATTCTGTGACTATAGGGCACGCACTTAATATCTATGAAGGTCAACAAGGAATCTAATTCATCTATTTATATCCAATATTTAGCACAGTGCCAAGATTAATAAGCATATAGTAACTTCTCACTAGTAAAGTAGTTTTAAACTGTTTGGCTGTGGGGATGGAGAAATCTAGAGCATTTCCTTTTCTTACAAGGTCCAGCTCAAAACACACTTTCAGAGAGGCCATCCCACATATTCCACATTGCAATAATATTCCTTTATAAGGCATTCTATTAGTGCTTAATCACATTGTATAACAGTTCCTTGAACTCTTTTGGATACTTTTGATACTATTCAGTAGCCATTGTGCCCTTCCTTCTCTTTTTTCTGTGAACAGACTGCATTTTATTTGGCATAGACAGGTTCTTCTGCTTTTTTATTGTTTCCTTTGTTTAATCTGAGGTAAAACAGTTTCAATTTAGACACAGATGTTCCATACTTGCCTAATGAGTGAAATATAATAAAATTCCAGAACACAAAACTCTAGCACTTAATGGCTCTTTTACATAGTCAGTCTTAGTAAAATATTCAAAAGGTGGATAGGGGAAATGGCAAAGGTGGCTACCAGAATGCAGGGAACTTTTCCCAATGATAATTCTATGAAATTCTACTACATGTGAGAGATGCCTCTATCACCATTTCATTAATAACACTGCCAGCCTGGCCATGGTGGTGCATGCCTATAATTCCAGTACTTGAATGGCTGAAACATGAAGATTGCAGGTTTGAGGACAGCCTCAGCAACTTAGAAAGGCTCTCAGCAAACTAGTGAGCCCCTATTTCAAACTAAAAAATAAAATAAGTCACAGGTAGAATGCCCCTGGGTTCAATCCTCAGTACCAAAATAATAATTAACAACAATAATGATTATCATTATTGCCATAATGAAGTATTGTTCTTTTTTAATGTGCTTTTATTGGTGCACTTTTGTCTCACATCATAATGTAAATCATGTTGACATTGACATACATGCACACCGCACTTGGTGCTCACCCCACGTCCCCCCTTGCTACTCCATCTCCCCCTTCCCATACAGAGTACTGAGACTGATATTAGGATTTTCACATATGTACACATAGTCAATGTTAGCATTTCCAATAATGAACCTCAACATTCCCCTTCTCCTTCCCTTTGACCATTTCCCTGGCTCCACTCAGGTTTCCCTTCCATTATCTGGAGTCCCTCTGATATCCCAGTTACTCCCTAGCTTGCACATATTAAAGAAAACACATGCCCCTTCACTTTCTTTGACTGGATAATCTCACTTAACATAATGTTCTCCAGGTCCTTCCATTTTCTTGCAAGTGGCATTATTTTATTCTTCTTTATTGCTGAGTAGAATTCCATTGTGTGTATTTCCCATAGTTTGTGATACATGCATCTGTTGATGGACACCTGGGTTGATTCCATAATCTGGCTATTGTGAATTGTGCTGCTATGAACATGGGTATGCATGTATTACTGTAGTTCTGTGGTTTTAAACTCTTTGGAAAGATACCCAGGAGTGGTATATGGATCATATGATGGATCCATTTCCAGTTTTCTAAGGAATCTCCACACTGATCTCCATAGTGGCTGAACTAGTTTGCAATCCCACCAACACTGTAGAAAAGTTTCTATTTCCCCACATCCTTGCTAACATTTATTGTTATTTGACTTCTTGATGATTGCCATTCTGATTGGGATTAGATAAAATCTCAATGTAGTTTTGATTTCCATCTCCCTAATTGCCAATGATGTCAAACATTTTTTCATGTACCAATTGGCCATTTATATCTCTTCTTTTGTGAAGTGTCTATTTAATTCAGTTGCTCATTTCTTGATTGGGTTATTTGTTTTTCTAGTGTAAAGTCTTTTAAGTTCTTTGTATATTCTAGATATTAATCCTATGTCAGAGGGATAGCTGATAATGATATTCTCCCATTTCGTGGGCTTTCTCTTTAAACTCTTGACTAATGGTTTCCTTTGATGTGCAGAAACTTCTTAGTTTAATGCCACCCCCACTTATTAATTCTTGTTTTAATTTCCTGAGCTTTGGGGGTCTTGCTGAGGAAGTTTCCACCTGTGCCTATATGTTGGAAGGTTGAACCTATGCCCTTTTCTAGTAGCATCACTGTCTCTGGTCTAACTTTCAGGTCTTTGATCTATCTCGAATTGACTCCTGTGCAGGGTGAGAGGTATGGATTTAGTTCCATTTTTCTACAAATGGATAACCAGCTTTCCCAACACCATATGTTGAAAAGGTCTTTTCTCCAGCATTTGTGTTTGGCCCCTTTGACAAACATCAGTTGGCTATAAGTGTGTCGATTTGTTTCTGTATCTTCTGTTCAATTGGTCTATGTGCCTGTTTTTGTACCAACACCATGCTGTTTTAATTACTATAGCTCTACAGTATAATTTGAAGTCAGGAATTATGATACCTCCTGCATGGTTCTTATTGCTGAGAATTGCTTTCACAATTCTGGGTCTTTTGTTTTTCCATATGAATGTTATGACTGATTTTTCTAGGTCTATGAAGAATGACATTGGTATTTTGATAGGAATTGCACTGATTCTGTAGATCACTTTTGGTAGAATGACCATTTTAATGATATTTATTCTGCCTATCCAAGAGCAGGGGAGATATTCCCATCTTCTAGGATCTTCTAAGGTTTCTTTCTTTAGTGTTTTATAATTTTAATTATAGAGGTCTTTGACTTTTTTAGTTAGGTTTATTCCTAGGTATTTAATTGGTTTTGAGGTTGTGAATAGAATTGTTTTCTGTATTTCTTTCTCCATGGATTCATGGTTGCCATATAGAAACACTGATTTTTTGAGGTTGATTTTGTATCTGGCTACTTTGTTGAATTTGTTAATAAGCTCTAGTAGTCTTTGGGTTGAATTTTTTGGGTCTTCTAGATATCGGATCATGTCATCTGCAAATAAAGATAATTTAATTCTTCTCTTCCTATTTGAATTCTTTTGATATCTTTCTCTTCTCTTATTGTTCTGGCAACAGTCTCAAGGACTATTTTGAAAAGGAGTGGTGATAGTGGGCATTCTTGTCTTATTCCTGGTTTTAAAGGGAATTCCTGTAGTTTTTCCCCATTCAATAGAATGTTGGCTTTGGGTTTGTTGTATATTGCCTTAATGCTGTTGAGATACATTCCTTTTATTCTGATTTTCTGCAATATTTTTAGTATGAATGGGTGTTGGATTTTGTCAAATGCCTTTTTCAGCATCTATCAATATGATCTTGTGATTTTGTTCCTAGTTCTATTTTTGTGGTGAATAACATGTATTGATTTGCATATGTTGAACCAGTCTTGCTTTCCTGGGATGAAACTGACTTGATCCATGCTTTACAATTTTTGTGATGTGGTTTTGAATATGCATGCCTAGTATTTTGTTTGGAATTTTTGCATCTATGTTTATCAATTATATTGGTCTGTAATTTTCTTTTCTTGAGATATCTTTATTTGGTTTTGGTAGTAATGTAATACTAGCCTCATAGAAGGAGTTTGGAAGAATTCTATCTCTTTTGATTTCATGGAATAACTTGTGAAGTATTGGGACTAATTCTTTGTAAAGGTTTTGTAGATTTCAGCTAGAAACCCATCTGAACCTGGGTTTTTCTTTGATGGCAGAATTTTTATTGCTGTTTCTATTTCTTTCCTTGCTATTGGTCAGTTTAGGTTTTCTATATCCTCTTGGCTCAATTTAGGTAAATTGTATGAGTTTAGATATCTGTAGATTTCTTTCATGTTTTCCAGTTTATTGGAATATGAATTTTCAAAATAGTTTCTGATAATCCTCCAAATTTCCTCACTGTCTGTGGTGATGTCTCCCTTTTCATTTCTGATTTTAATAATTTGGGTTGATTCTCTCTTTTGGCTAAGTTGGCTAAGGGTTTGTCTATCTTGTTAACCTTTTCAAAGAACCAGTTTTTTTATTTGTTGGTCCTATGTATTTTTTTATTCTCTATTTCATTCATTTCTTATCTTATTTTAATTATTTCCTGCCTTCTGCTCACTTTGGGATTGGACTGTTCCTGTTTTTCTAAGTACTTGAGGTGTGTCATTAGGTGGTTTACTTGGTGACTTTCTGTTTTTCTTACATAGGTACTCAGTGCTATAAATTTTCCTCTTAACAGTGCCTTCAAAATGTCCCACATATTTTGGTACGTAGTATCTCTATTTTTGTTTAATTTCAGGAATTTTTTAATTTCTCCCCTTATTTCTCTTCTGACCCATTCTTCATTCAAGAGTGTATCATTCAGTCTCCATTTATTTATGTAACTTCTTTTGGTCTTCCTGTTGTTGATTTCTACTTTCATTCCATTGTAATCTGACTTTGCTGGTGCTTTCTTTGTGGCCCTGGATGTGATCTATGTTGGAGAATATTCCATGGGCAGCTGAGAAGAATGTGTATTCAGTTGTTGCTGGTTGAAATATTCTGTATATGCCTACTAGGTCCATTTGGTTTATGGTTTTCTTTAGTCCTGAAGAGTCTTTACTCATCTTTTGTCTGGAAGATCAATCTAGTGGCATGAGTGGAGTGTCGAAGTCTCCCAATAGTGTTGTATTTGGGTCTATTAAGAGACCTAATGTCCCAGAGAGTTTGTTTTATAAATGTGGGTGCACCCACATTTGGGGCATATATGTTTACTATCATACCTTCTTGCTGGATTATTCCTTTTATTAATAAGAAATGCCCTGCTTTGTCTCTTCTGATCTGTTTTAGCTTAAATTCTGTTTTGTTGGATATGAGCACTGCTACCCCTGCCTGTTTTATCTCTGTTTGCATGATATATCCTTTTTCTATCCTTTCACCTTTAGTATGTGGATATCTTTGGCTGTGAGTTTCTTGCAAGCAGCATATAGTTGGATTGTTTTTTAATCTTTGATGCCAGTCTATGTCTTTTAATTGGAGAATTAGGACCTTTGACATTCAGTATTATTATTGAAATCTGATTTTTGTTTCCTGTCATTTTATATTTTATATTTGATATAGTATTATTTCTCCTTTGCTTAGTTTCCCACCTGGTGGAGTTCACCTCTTCTCTGGTTCTGGAATTTGCTTCTTTTTTCTTCTTTATGATTTATTTCATTAAGTATTTTCTCTAGTGCTGGCTTGGTAGCCATGAATTTTTTAAGATTCTGCTTATCTTGGAATTTTTTTTATATCTCCATCAATTTTAAATGATATCTTTATTGGATATATCAGTTTTGGTTGGAAGTTGTTTTCTTCTAGGATCTAAAGTACTTCATACCGGTCCCTTCTGTCATTTAAGACTTAGGTTGTGAAGTCTGGAGTGATTTTTATTGTTTTGCCCCTGAATGTCACCCATTCTTTTGTTCTTGCTGCTTATAAGATTCTTTCCTTGACCTCTATGTTAGTCATTCTGATTATTATGTGGCATGGGGAGGTCCTTCTTTGATCTTGTCTTAACAGTGTTCTGTATGTCTCCTGCATGTGGATATCCAAGTCTTCTTCTATGTTTAGAAAATTCTCTGAAATGATTTCTCTGAAGAGATTTCTGATACTCTTGTTCTGTGTTTCTAGACCTTCTTCAATACCTTTTATCCATAAGTTTGGACATTTCATATTGTCCCCTATTTGTTGAATGCATAGGTTGTGTTGTTGTAATGTCTTCTATATACTGTTGACTATGCTTTTGGTTTTGAATGAACTGTCTTCCAGGAGTGATACTCTGTTTTCCATGTGGTCTAGTCTTCCAGAGTTGGTTTATATTGCTGTCTTCAATTCATTTACTGACTCATTTCATTCAGAGCCTCTTTCTGGTTCTTTCCTAAGGCCTCAATTTCCTCTTTCATTCCTGAACACTATCTTTGAGGCCTTTCATCATATTGAACATCAAAATTTGGAGTTCTCCTCTTGCACTATTGCTGTTCACTGCTCCAGTTCACTGCCAGAAGCAATGGGTTCAATGCAGCCCTGGTGTCTGGATCCAGCCAGGTCCCTGACAAGTGTGGAGCGAAATTCCCACCACTGTCACTAATGGCCTGTAGTCACCCGCCTCTGAACAATCCACAGTTTCTTCCTGGAGGTCTCTGGAAGCTGTGGTGTCAGCAGCCTCCAGCTCCAGCACTGCCTGGCTAATGTGGCACAGATACTGCCAGGCTCCATTCCCCAAGTGGAAGGCATGGAGAGCTTATACAGTCCTCTGCTCTTTTTTTTTTAGTTCTGATTCTGTTGCCTTTCAATTTTAGTTTTTTTGTTGAGTTTTTTGCTGCTTTTCTGCAGAAGAAATTGGCTTCTTGGCTGGGAGTCTCTGAATGTCACAGTGCTGGCAGTCCTGGTGAGGTTAGTGAAGTATTGTTCTTGATAGAATACCTGCTATCATTCAGGAGGATCAGAAGGGGAAAAAAAAAAAAAAGCACTGCTCTAGTAGAACCATTGAATAAGCTGTCTTTACAATTGTTTCCTTGGAAAATGTTAATGACTTATTAAAAAAGATGTCACATAAATCCCAGCAGTTTAGAACCAGATGAGTGTCTGTTCAGCCCCACAAATCAAGGACAATATTCCTACTCATATTAATGTCACAGGTTTTAGCAACAAAGGAGTTTGGGCTTGTCAAAGTTCTCTCTAGAGACACACAAATTGGGAATAAACATATTAATTTTATTTGCTCCACATATAAATTTAATCCCCTTTGAAATAAAGATTGACATGAATAGCATACCCTTGTATATCGTTCAGTGAGGTTAATATTTTGTTTTATTTTGTAAGATTCAATGGCAATATAATGTCAAAAGCTTGCTACAAAATAGCCGGTAGGTTTTTTTTTTTTAATGAACTCCCCCCCAAAAAAAACTCTTTTTAAAATAAGGAAAACAAAACTAATGAATTTAAACAAATAGCCAAGGTTATATAGTAGTATATGGCAAAAATAGGATTCTATATGTAAGTCTTTAAACTTTTTTTTTTTTTGAGGTACTGGGGATTGTACTCAGGGGCATTCTACCCCTGAGCTACACTCCCAGCCCTGTTTTTTATTCTTTATTTTGAAACTGGGACTCATAAGTTGCGGAGGGCCTCACTAAGCAGCTGAGGCTGGCAAACCCGGATCCTCTGGTCTCAGCTTCCCAAATGCTGGGATTATAAGCGTGCGCCACCATGCCTGGCATCTTTAAACTTTTAAATCCAGACTCAGGAAGATATTTCACATGTACTTATATAGTTACATAACATTCAGAAGTATATAATTTATAAAATTAGACATAAACTTTCACTTCATAATTTTTATTTTAAAATGAGACAAAATTAGAAATTAATATTAATGGCAGTTTTTAGAAAAGAGGTTATGGGATTACTCTTACTTTTCATTTATTATCTTCCACATATAAATATTAAGCAGCGATTCTTATTAAGCATAAGTCAAATAAGTGTTTGGGTACTAAATGCTGATTGAAATGTGGTTTTTTTTGTAATTTTACTACTTTTAGAGATGTTATAACTCTGCTTTCTTCCAAGTAAAGGGACAAATATAAGGAGATATTTCTCACAGAAGTTATTAAAATCCCAATTGCTATTGCATCACTCTTCTGTGAATGGATCTATTGTTTTGTTCACCAGAAGAGTTATCATATTAAGAATTCAGTACTGTGCATTTTCACAATCACTCCAGCTTCAGGATGGTGATTACAACTACAGGAGAAGTCAAGTTGACAGTAGAAATAATTAGTAATAGAAACTCTGAATTTTGAATTCTTTTAAAATTATGTAACTTGTTGGATGAATTTTTGTCATCTGTTTTGATGTTTCCTTTTCACATAAACAATTGAAATCTCCATTAAAATAGCCAGTCACCAGTCTTTTACGAATAGCAGGACAAAAACAAAACAACAACAAAAAAATAAGAATCCTAGTCAAAGCACTTCTCTAGGTTAGCACTGTGAGCTAGGAGCATGATAACCATATCTGACAGAGGTGGGGCAGTACTGCAGTTTTTTTGTAGCTAGCAGGAAATAGCTCAAGAAATCTGCACCAATCTGCCTTCCACAGACAAGGCTGCCCTCCTGTCCTGAATTTGTAAAAATGAAGAACAACATTCCTGAACTACATATCCCAGTGATTTTTCTAGTGTTGTTGTTCTTTTCTTTGTCTTGAAAGAGACCTTGTCAAATCAGAATGAAAAGAATGTTATGAAGCATGAGAAAATTCAAATTTCCTATTTAAAACCTGGAGTTCATTAGCAGGAGTATACTCACTTATTTCAAGGGTCACTGGTTTAAGCAATAGAACCTGTCCCTCTGCTACCCAAGTCTTAAACCCTTCACCTGAAAGTGGTTTAGAAATGCCCTTGTCTAGTAGCTTTCTATGGAGCCAAATTCATCTTTGCTGTGCTTTGTCTTGTGACCTTGTCAACCTGAGGGTCCTGCTTTGATTATGCGCTATCCCCTTTTTCTTGATCACTTTCAGTTAAGCTATTGTCTCAGTTTAATTGCTTGTAATGATTAAAAGTGTGTTTATGTTACACTGCAATTTTCTTCTATCAATCACACATACTTTAAATAGTTTATTATTTACAGCCGAATATAGAAATCTTACCCACAGAAACAATCTTTTTAATTTGATTTTTACTGGACTATTTTTAGTATCTAGTTTAGTAACCAGGCTAAAATTTAAGCTTGGAAAAAGAAATGATCTCTTCTTAACATTACAGAATTAGGCTGGTAACGAATAGCATTTATATTTTAATATTGACAGGCACAAAGCAATGAACATAGGCTTCAGATGCCAGATATAGCTTTAGATTCTGCATCAAGACTTGCCAGTTCTGGGACCTTTCTGAACTTAAATTAGCTGATCTGTAAAGTGAAAATATTAATACCAACCCTTTGCAGATTGCTTGAAGACTACAGATGTACATGTAATCTAAGGTTAGCTACTGGCTTTTGTAGCTTTGCCACGAATCAGCTATGTCAATTTGAGAGAGCTGCTTAATTTCTGTTTCTAGTTCCTTTGACAAATAAGACTACATAACTAATTTCTACTTTTTCTGTCAAGTTTTACCTAGTAAGCAAATCCTCTCAATTGGTTCTTTGTGTAATTTTACATTAATCAGAGTTTTTTCATGTTGAAATTTTCCCAGTGAGTAATTATGACTTTAATTAGAATTTGGACAGTAATGTAAAAATAAGGTGACAAAAATAAAATAGTAGCAAAGGTTTCAATATGGAATGCTGAGCCAAGAACCAAAGCAAAAGCAATCTCATTTAGTAGTTGAAACCATAGACTAGTAGTTAAGTAAGGTATTTTTAAAACATGTATTTTGATTCCCTACCAGATTAAATGAGTCATCTTGGAAAAATCACTAGAAAATTTTGTTGTGAAGTGAAGCTTACTCAACCTGGTAGCAAGACTTGCCCCACCTACCTAGTTTTTCCTCGAGTTTTTACCAAAAGAAACAAACAAAAAAAACCAAACAAACAAAAAACAGAGTGGTGATAGAAGAGAACCAAATAAATTGAAAAGTATGACAAACCTCATACTTGTCAATTATTTCTTTTTATAACACATTTACAATGTCTGTTCATCAGCTTTGCCAGGAACACAATTCAAAATATAACTCCTAAACTTTCTATCTCATTAATGGATTTTATATTTAATTTGTTTTTATTTTGATACAGCTATACCATTTTCTAAGTATATTTTTCTTTTTACTTATTTCTTTGCTTTTATTCACAAAGTATCCATTCTGGCCACATGGTCCACTTGCTCACTGCTTGCTAGAAGTTGCTTAGCTGGTAGATGGCTCTCCTGCCCCTTTCCTATGCCATATTGCTCCGCCCAAGCAGCCCTCCTGGAAGGTTCTAAAAATATTTTTCAAGAATAGCTTATTAAGTCATGAATCATGTTTAATAATTCAAGCCATACAGATACAACACAAAATCTAAAACTTGAGAACATGCGTGTTCTCATTTACAGATGCATAGAGGAGACATGGATATCCTTTCTCCTGTTTGTCAGACAGGAGCCAAGTCACATGAACAAAAGAATTTCACAACTAAACACCTGCATAGATCTCTCCTTATCTGGAACTTTAATTTTGTAGTAAATAACTTTTATGTGAATATCACCATTATAAATGGAGGTGGAGATATGGCTAAGTAAGCTCCAACTAATTTTTTTTTATGATAGAACAGCTTCTCCTATAATTGCTATAAGAAACAATAACAGGCTATTAATAAAATAATACCACTTCTTTTGTGCTTTAATAATAATCCCTATGGCTCAAGACTTTATATACATTGTTACTTGCCTATGTATTAAATTGAGAAAATATATTCAGAAGTGTATAGCTTATATAATTTGAAATACTGTGTAATAGTATGAACCCATTTATAATTTGTAACTGTGCTTTATAAAATGAGAAATCAACTTTTTAGACAACCAAAAGTATCAAAGCAAGACATTTTAGAAAGAAGTTCCAGTTTATGCCAAGCACTGAGTTTGACATTTTGTAAAATTTCTAATTCTCATTGAAGATCCTCACCAAATCACAAATCTTCTCCAAGGTTTGTTTCTACCTATTACCTCCAAGAAAACCTTAAGGAACTTTACACCACTCTCGCAACTCATTGTATTCCCTTTGCAACTACATTCTTCCAGCAATACCAGAGAAGAAAAGAATGAAACAAATATATAGATAACTTCTCCAGTTTTTTGTGTAGTAATCATCAGGATCAGTGCTAAGGATGAAAAGAAATAAAGTATTCTACTTACTTCTTATGCAGATACTTTGCACATGTATTTATATTTGTATTCATATTTATTTTTCTTACATGAACTGGGAAACTGGGACAAGTAAGAAATAACAACAGGTAGTATAAGCTATGGGAAAACTTCTAAAATCTTTTCTAACATACACCCTCAAAAGAAAGTATAAGATTAAGTTAAACTTATTTTGGACTGGAGATACAGTTCAGCTGTAGAGCACCTGCTTAATTAGCAGCCTAGATTTAATCCCCAGCACCAAATAAAAAATAAAATAAAATTTAAAAACTCTTATTTTATACCCTGGGAAGAGGACTAACCTTGTACAACAGAACAACCAGGAGAAAATGAAATGATCTTGAACTTTATAAAAAGTCTTCTTTAGAATTCTCACAGGAACTCAGAGTTCTGTGAAAGTCTGACTAAAGAACAAGGAAGGATACCTTGGGTGACTATTTTCAATATACATGGCTAGAGAACACCAAAGGTACACATCAGAAGGAAGAGTCAGCCATGTTACTAACAAGGGACAAAGAGAAAACCAAACATGGTTAGAAATAAAGAAGGACATCATTGTATCCTATAGCAGCAGCAGCCACCACACGCTGAGGTTTATTCAAATCAAATAGAAAGTGGCTAAATTTCAACCACACCCTGAAGGTGAAAAATGCAAAAATACATCTCTAGCCAAAGCTAAAAGAAAATGAGAGAAGCTAGACATGAGGAGTCTCCACTTCATTGTCAATATTGGAAGAGACTACTCAAAATGATGGATTTATATGGCTTCCATCCTCAGAGAAGTCAGGGAAAGCTAGACCAACTGAATATATAAGTGAAATACACTTGAATTTTGGGAAACACAGTCCCACTAACAGAAAGGAAATAGGAAGAAATTCCATCACTGGGCATAAAGCTAAAAGCCTCAAAGTTACTTTGATTCTACTTCCTCTTTCAGCTTATGGATCTCAACACACAAGCAGCTCTTTAGGTCTTTGACTCAACTAAAAGTAACAATGACAGTAGAGAGAACTATGAAAACAAACACCAGAGAAAGCTGCAGCAATTTCCACTTGTTACGGGCTTTGGTGAGGCTGTACTTTGTTTTGGCCCAGACCCCTCAGCCAGCCAGGTCTGGGAACTTTAGCTTCACCTCCTGACTCAGCTTCTTTGTTGTCTTTTCTTTTGGGAAGCTTTCGTTTCCTAGACTTTGAGGAGGTCTGGCAGACACAGCTCAGGAAACGACCTAAGCAGCGTGGTGGAGATGCTAATGATGTCACTGCAGGAGAAGAAGGCCCAGGCTCCTGAGCCACTGAGAGCTCACAGGGCTGGGTCTGACCTTCCTGGTACACCTCACAGGGATGCTCATCCTGCTGCCTCTGCAATCTGTCCTGCAGGTAGAAGACATGAGTTAAAAACCCTCAAAACCAACACCCATACATGAAAGGAACATGGCCTCTGAGCCACTTTTACATTCCATCTGGGCCCACAGATACCAGTTTGTTTCTCAAGATCCTTATCATCAACTCCTCCCACTTTAGGTATGGAGTTATCATTAGTTTTTCTATGGAAGAGAGACAAGCCCAGATTTGGTCATCCCATGCCTCATCCCCACCTCATGAGGAAGGTCAGGATCATCTTCTTGGGCATCGAGTAGAGTTAACCTTTTATCTATAGTGTCATCTTCTTCATTTTGTGGTAGTTCTGAAGGTATTGGAAGACTGAGCGGGCACTGGGCCTCCAGGTTCTCCTTTCTCTTTCTCTTTTTCATTCTCTTTGTCTTTACAGCCTTCCTAAGATGCCTACGTTTTTTGGGGAGTGGATTCAGCTTACTTCTCTGGTCAGGAGCTTGTGAAATCTTAGCTGTGTGGCTCTCAGATGTCCCCTCCAATGGCTCTGATGATGATTCCAAACTTCTTGTTGGAGAGTCATTTTCCCACGGGTAGAGTCTATCCTCTTTATCTTGAGTATCTGATGATGTGTTCAAGTCATCAGTGACATGTTTTGGGATAGAGATTGGAGAATTCCAACCTCTCTCACTAAGAGGCATTTTTTGACCCACTTTGCTAATCTCAGCCAGTTTTGTAGTAACAAGGAGTTTGCAACAAAAGGACCAAGAGTCAAATGCTAAAGGAAGTAGTTGGTACCCTGTTTCAAATAATAAATCCTTAGCTATATGCACAAAAGTGGTATACTGATCTCAGAGTTGTTTGGTTATTCTTCTTGGCCTAGGGGATCTCAGATTTCCTAAAAAGAGAGAGAAAGTCACTGAAGTAATTGCTGCATGGACAATGGAGTCTTAATCACACATAACCCATGCTTCACTAAGACTCTGCCAAATCTAAATAGTCTCTGAGCAGACATGGTATTTAACAACTTACTAAGTTTCTAGAGCAGTATTCCTAAAAGTAAGGAAATTCTCCATGTATATTAAAATCATCTGGGATGCTTATTAAAAATTCAGATTTCTCGGCTGCATCCCAGACCTGTAAGTAGACTCTCAAGGTACATGCCATAAGTTTGCATTTTTTCCTAGTAACCTCGGTGATTTTTATGTACTCTAAAATCTGGAAACTACTGCTTTACAGGGAATGAATCCAGTATTTTATAGAGTCATTGGGACAATTATTTAAAAAGAAAAGAAAGAAAAGGCCAGGTATGGTGGCACATGACTATAATCCCAGTACTCGAGAGGCTGAGACAGAAGTATTACAGGTTTGAGAACAGCCTCAACAACTTACTAATACCCTTATCAATTTAGCAAGACCCCGTTTCAAAATAAAAAATAAAGTAATAGGGCAGGAAATATAGCCAGGAGGTAAAATGTCACTGGCTCAATCCCCAGTACACTCTCCCAAAAAAGTCCCATTTTCTCCTATAGGTTTGCTGTAATTATTTCAGCCCATATTAATTTTTCTCATCCCAAATCCTTTAATTACTATCACTAAATTTGTTGTTACACTTATTACTTTATATTATAATTTAACTTCTAAACTTTATAGCTATCTTCTAACCAAAGTATAAGCTTCTCATGGGTAGGAATGCTTTTAGACTTCTTAATGTTCGACAGTAGATTGTCAGTACTAGGTGTTTAATAAATTGAATAAATAAATAAAATATTAATAGATTGGTGTCCCATTATAAAATAACTGATAAGAGTTGGGGCTGTTCTGTAGAAAAGCACTAGGGCAATAGAATGTAAACACATGGGCCCTTAGGATAACCCAGTCAACCTCCAAATTCTATACCTAGGGAGGTTCACAGAAAACAATGACTTGCCTATGGATGAACTCAGTAAACTTTTTCTATAAATAGCCAGATAGTAAATATTATCAAAGCTTGGTGGGCCATGTGGTCTCATCGTAACTATTCATATTAGTATTGTAGCAAGAAAACATCCATAAACAATGAGTAAACAAATAATTCTGACTGTTCCAATAAAACTGTGTTTACGAAAACATAGGGTGGGTAGGATTTGGCCTTCAGGCTGTAGTTTGAGAACTTCTGGCACAAAGTCATACAGCTAAGTTAGCAGTAAAGCTGAAATTCATAGTTAAATCACCTAACTCATAGCTAGAGTTCTTTCCACAAAAGAACAGAAGACTACAGGAGAAAAAGAATTTTCTTCAATTAAAAGAGAGGCTTTAAAGGACGAAGAGATCAAAATATGCCTGGGTATGTAGTATTCTAAGACAATCTCTGATGACTCTTAGTTATTCACAAAAACAACCAGCTAGGCTGAGCGTGGTGGCACATGCCTATAATCCCATGCTTGTAATCTTGGGAAGCCAAGACAGGAGGATTGAAGGTTTGAAGCCAACCTCAGCAACTCAATAAGTCTCTCAGCAACTTATCAAGACCCTGTTTCTAAAATTAAAAAAAAAATAGGTCTGGGGGTATATCCTGGAGGTAGAAGGCCCCTGGGTTCCATCCCCAGTAACATACACACACACACACACACACACACACACACACACACACACGCATGCACACACGTAACTGAATTATCTTGGGAATGGCAGGGGAGGGGCAGGAAGCTCTATATTTTCTTTAACACTTCCCTGGGAGAGCATGCTATTTGCCCCTTTTATGACCATGACTAATACTATAGATAGATAATGAAAACAGTTTTATTGTTCGTATCCTGAAATTATTGGGACCTGGTGAATATAATTTATAATGCAGAGTCCAGTGATCAAAGTTTCAAGTAACTACCAAAAGAAAATGAAGACAGAGATAGAACACCTGGGTTATCCAAGAAGCTAAACTCTCACTTCTTAGAAATCCAAGACATCTTTAATAATGAGAGTTTATTGATATTAAAGATTAAATTGCCCCAAATCTTGAGGGTATTTTTATATGCTGGGATTTATAAGAATTCTGAAGTCCACCAAGAACTTTCTATTCTATTTTCCACCCTTAATAGGGTCCTCATGTCATTATTTGATTTTAATATAGTAGGCACTTAACATTTTTTGACTAATGAATTAATAAATGGATGAATAAGTGAATGAATGAATGAACCAAATGCTATGAGAAAGTTTCTTAGTCTATAACTATAGAGACTAAAGGAAGTTTGGTAAATTCTGCAAAAGGATATCATCCAGTACTTTCTGACTATCTTTCAACAAAGTTCACAATGCTTTCAAGTAACAAATGTCAGTAAAATTTTCATGAATGAATTTTATGTAAGACATAAATTATTTGCTAAGTTCAAAGGATATTATTTATCACAAAGGATTGTTATCTGAAGATGTAATTTACTTACTAATATAGTAACATTGAGTTCTTTATAATTAGGTTCAGTTCCATACTTCAGTTAGGAAAGTTTAATAAAATCTTTGAGAATGAACAAGGTCCATGTAATATATCAGAGAATGAAAGCTCAAGTTCTATCTGCTCCCTCCATCTAAACTGACTATGGAATCAACAAGTACAAAAGAATCAACCACAAAAGCACCCAAAGAGGAGGAAACAGGACTAAGAAAGAGAAGTTAGGCCTCTAAGTGTCAACCTTGCTTCTCTAGCACTTCCGCAATGGCCCTGAGCCAGGCCTGCATCATGCTTTGCACCTTCATAGTATTCTACTCCTAAGTCTGGCTTCTATTCTCTCAAATTCACCCTGCCTAGTAGAGCTAGAATGATTTTTCTAAAACAACTGATCATGTCACACCTCTATCTAAAAGATCTGCTCCATATTTCCCAGCAAGATTATTTGTGACCTGATTCCATACCTCTGTCCAACTTCAACTCCACTGTTCACCTTCAGACATCTTATGCTACTGCAAAAACATACTGCCCGCCATTTCCTGAGAGCACCACACTTTTTCATATACTATCCTTTTAGCTACAATGTCCCTTGCCCTCTTCACTATCTGCCCTAGCTATAGTATCTCTAAGAAGTCTTAGCTGACTTTCTCAGCAAAAAAATAAAAATAAAAATAAAAAAATACTGATTTCATGTCTCAAATGATATTCTGTACCTAAAGTGAATTATAATAAGCTGTTTAGATATTTATCATTGTTCACTAGGCTCAGAGCTTCACAGGGGCAGGAACTCTTTCTTGCTCATCACTTGATCCCTGGTATCTCCATTGGTGCCTGGCACCTGGAAGCATTTGGTCAAAGATTGTAGACTTCAAAATGCAGGTCTTTATAGACTGCCTCCCAGAACCTGGGCTATAGAGGCCAATTGTCTCCTGCATTTGGGCCTCTCTGAATAAATGAACAAACTGGGGTTTGGAGAAAAAGCTGAACAGTTCTGGCCAGGAACTCAGAACTACCAATCTAATCACTAATCCAGAGTACATGATGCCAATAATGACTTCACTCAGAAAATAAGTTGCTCAGGCAATCATTATATCACTCAGCTCGATTCTATTCCAGAAGCTTTTCCCACTTACTTCTCCATGAATCATAAAATAAGGAATGCTTCCTAAGGAGGTCCTATAGTTATTTAGACATCTGGCTCCCTATAAACCCACTTCCGTTCTGCCAACAGACTTTTCAGTCTTCCTAGTAGATTCTAAGCACCCCTTCACCATCCCAACCTCTTTTCTTTACTCCATGTGGAATATATTCCAAATATCAGTGATCTCTACATTTCAAGTTTTACCCAGAATCAGCAATTTCATTTCTATAGTGCACATAACCAATTCCACCTCCTGACTCTCCTTTTCAGCATCCCTACCCTAAGGAACCTCTTTGCCAGGGAAAAGATGTGTTCACACACAAGAATGCCATTGAATCCACATGGGTCTTCTGCCTGACAAGATGCAAAGGCTTAGATCACATGAATCTCACTGAATATGAAACACAACTACTCTTTTCACACATCAGAAATAATTGAGTGCATAATACATGTGAATTCGCATGTCACAATTTGTCTCCCAAACATGTTGTACCTCAACATTCTTCATGATTATTTTTCCTCATTTTCACATTATTTTAAGCAAAGCTTAAAGCATTAAAGCCCTTGGATGAATCTTCAGCCTAAGGAGACATGGAGCCAGCATAGAAGTTTTAAAACAACAAACTCTTAGACACTGAACTTTTGACTAGTCCTAAAGCAGGGACTAGAGAAAAAAATTCCCTAATCATTATTGACAATGAAGTGACTATGCTTCTTTAAAAATGGGAAAGATATGATTGACATGAATCAACTTTGCTTTTCAGCTATTCCCTAGAGAATTAAATAACTAAAATATCAGACAACAATTTCTTTGAAGATGACCTTTCATATTAAATGAAAAGTTGAAGGGCTAGTCTCAAAGGGAAAGAAAATGAATAATCTGTGAGGGAAACTACTCATTTCTGAGTATACAGTAAAAAAAGAGACTAAAATATGATAGTAAGTATAATAAACTGTTGTATTACAAATGAAGTATATTTTTCATTTTCAGGGTCACATTGAGAGCTATTGGGCTTGGGCACAGGAGCCCTTTGATTTGGTTACCAAGACATTTACACGGATCAAAATAATTTAAATCAGTTGTTTTTTAACTTTAGCAGGCATCAGAAACACGGCTTTAAAAACACATTCTTAGCTGGGAGTGGTGGTACATACCTGTAATCTTAGTATTTGGGAGGCTGAGACAGGATTGCTGGTTGAAGACGAGCCTCAGCAAGTTAGTGAGGCCCTCAGCAACTTAGCAAGACCCTGTTTCAACATAAAAATAAGATAAGAAAAGGGCCGTGGGTGTAGCCCAGAGGTAGGATGCCTCTGGGTTCAATCTTTGACACACAGACACCACACACACACACCACAAATTTTTGGGCCCCATCTCTAGTATTTCTGATTTTTTAGTAGGTTTTGATATCCAAGAGAATTTGTACTTCTAATAAGTTCCAAGGTGATGTTGCTGGTCTATAGACTGCACTCTGAGAATCACTAAACAAGATTATCTCATTTGCAAGAAGACAGACACTAACTCTAACTTGGAACTGTTAAAAAAGAGGGATTTCTGACCACTTCTTATGACTAAATGTAACCGGTATAGCCTCTAAAAATATTATCTGCTAGGTTGTGGCCTCAGGCCATACCACCAACCACCTACATTTGGGGCTTTTTGGAGGATATGGCCAGAAGGCAATATGCTTAAAATGTGGATACTATTGACACTGTGCTTGCCTGCTGGTCTTTTTTCCACAGAGACCCCAGCACCCCAACAGCTGTTCTTCCAATTTCAATTTTAGAATGTCAAAGACGTTCTCTGATACTTTAAAAGCTAGAAATGCACATATAAAGTGTCATGAAATAGCTTTACTTTTCTAAATAAAATGTATGAATATTATATCTTTATTAAGTTCCTGCTTTTTTCTAAAATTTCATCATCTCATTTTAAAACCTTCCCCTTCTGGGCTGAAAATCAATCAGAAGAGAAATGGTAACCTTTCATTTAGCCTAGTAAACCAGTAACAAATAATACACTCATTGGGTGGTTAAATCTGATAATATTTTATGCTGAATTTTTTAATAGTAATTCAATTAAGAATCTTATTGGCTATCAACCAGAAAACATACAAGATCACCAGTGTTTTATAGTATTTCATACTTGGTCTTAAAATGACCTATATTAACTTGGTATCTTTATTTACTAACATAAATATTTCTAGTAGAATTTCTTCCAAATATAATTTGGGATGAGCATTTATATTTGTTATGTTTAAAAATCGCTGTTGCTCACACCATTATGGTACTTAAAATTCCCATTAAAGAGGCAGAAATATCAGTTAGAAAGACAAAAAGCTGTATTAACAGGACCATGCAATATCACTGCTCCTTAAAGGATCTGGGAAACCAAGTCACATTGGCTCCTCTGTGTCTTTCTTCAACCAGCAGGGCCCCTAATACAGCAAGCTGAAGCCACTCTGAATCATTTGGTCTCATCGAATCCTGCAAGAGTTCCTAGCTAAGAAGTCCATGATCCTGGGCTCTCTTCATATCTTCTCTAATGACAGCCTTGGAGCATTCCAGAAAATTTTAGCACTTCCTTTTTAACCATAAATTGTGCATAACTCTTCCAACTTCTTAGTCTATAATTTCTCATAAAATTCTTTGAGATCCTCTGGTTAAGATAAATGGCAAGAATTATTGGACTTTAAATTGTGATACCTCTGTGTTATATGCAGTGGATCATAACTCTATGGCTTTGGTTACCTCATAAAACTAAACCACAAAGCCATTCTTTTCATTTCAAGCTTAACAGCACACAGGCCCATGGGTGAAGCAATATAAACACTCTTGAGTAATTTCTCAAAACCAAATCTCTTCTGCAAAAGCAGACATGCAACTCTGTGGTGTATAATCTCTCCTCTGAACCTGTGAAGTTTGTAGTTCTCAGGCCACCCAAGTAGAATGGTGAGAATGTTCATGTGCTGAAGTGGGACAGGCATAGGAATGACTTATAATTACAGAACTGGAGGAGTTTAGCCCTAGCCCCACCACTCTGTGGCCCTAGACAAGTCACCGAACCAGGTAATTATTTTGGGGGAGAAAGGTGAAACCTCAGGTATATAGAATGTATGACTTTTGCCTCAGATCACAGAACTAATTGAAATCATTGATTTTTTTATACACTCTTATCATTGGCCCATGTATTGCCCTCTTTTCAATGTATTACCTTATATGTATGTTTTTAACATACATATCTCAGAAATATGTATGAAAAATAAGCACTAGAAATATTCATGGAGGCACTATTTACAACAGCAAAAACCTGGCGGAAAAATCCAAGTAGTGTGGTAGATTCTTCTAAGGAATAGTAAATAATAGTCAAATGAAGAAATTCTCTAGCCTATCTTGTTTTATTGTACGTAAGATCCCCATTGCAGAAAGGACCCTGCACCGTACTCAGAAGGAAGGAATGCAGCATGGAGACGCCAGGAAAAATTGGAACAGACGGGCCTTGCTGGATTTCTCCCCCCTCAACCTCATAGCTATTAGAATATAACTTTTTTTTTTCAATAATATTTCCACACAGCTATCTATTCTTCTTCAAACCTAAGCATAAAAATGGATAGTTCAACCTGGGTCTTCAGTCTGAAAGCTTTATGTCATCTAAAACTATAATCATATAATTTTTTTTCTAGTTAAACTGTCTTCTCTTAGAGGTGTCAGTCATGACCCTTTATTATGGTCAGGAGAGATCCTCCCCACACACGCACACATTGTTTAAGTAAGTCGAGTTTGTTTCCCATTCTTACTTACCCCTTCCTTTCCCCCCCAACACACACACACACACACACACACACACACATACACACACACACACATACACACACCACATTTTCTTTGCTTTTTGCCTGCTCTTCAACTCCTCATATCTACATTCAGATTGAAGTCAGAAAAGAAGCACAATAATTAGGCCCAGGGTTTCTACCTTGGACATCTGGACACAAATTAATTAGGTGACAGCACCCTTAAAGTTCCTGGAAAAAAAATTTTTTTTCTCAGACTTTTTATTACAAGTGAGGTTCATTTGCATTTTGCTGCTTAAAAGAACTGCCAACAGGGAAAAGCAAACATTTTCACTATCCACATAGAAAAATATGAATGTGAGAATAATTCTTTAAATGTAATATAATTTGATTGGAATAAAAATAATTAAATTACAGTACTGGAAGCAAGTGTTTTGAAGGACATATTTTACATTTGTTGGATTATTAAACCAAGCAGCGACTTGGGGAGGTCATAATGGAAGAAGCTGGAACCTGAAAGAAGACCTGCCCACCAGGGAGGTTAGCCCAGCTGCAGGTGCTGGGACAATGTCCAGTCTGGCAGGCAGAGCAAAGTATCTGAAGAATATGGCAGTGCATAAGAGACGCTTAATGCAGCCAGGGAATTGGCATCCAGAGGCAAACATAAAATAGCGGAATTCACTCAGTATGAAATCATAGCATGGTGCCAAGGAATCCAGAAGCAAAAAGTATCCCAAATTTCTCACAAGCAGCACCAGAAAACCTAGTCCATGATAGCAAAGCCTTGGTCAGCCTGTGGTGCTAGGGCTGGACCCTGCTGGCTGAGAAGAGAAGAAACAGTAAGTGTAAGGTCAGGTTTGGGATGTTCCTTGAGGATGTGGGCAAACCTGCAAAATTCCTAAGACAGGATCTCATTCCTGGGTAATGAGACAAGAATGCAGGTCCAAAAACAGCAGTGCAAGGGAGATACTGAATCCAAGGAACAAGAGACATACATGATGTCAATGATGATAAGATCAGGAAAACCAGGACTGCAGTTCCAATAGCATTACCCTGAAACTTTCTAAACAAGCAACAGCATTCCTATTTAAACTAAATCCCAGCACAACAACAACAACAAGAATTATTAGGAAAATCCATGTAAGTTCATTTTAATGAGCCTGACCTATAGGAATAAGTTAGGCTATTTTTTGCTGCCCTGTCCATAGATGATGACAAAAAGCAACCCTTTTTCTATTTTTCTCTCCTTTTTATTAGTATGTAAATTTAACTTATAAGAACAAATTGCCTTTCTGAATTTCTTCTCATCTCTGAGATACAAAGATGTTTTCTTGGCCTTGTCCTCTAAAGAACAATAAATATATTTTTCAAGTCTTTGCCATTCTTCTGGGAACAACAGCTTCTTGCACAGCCCTAAAGCACAGAACCCTGATAATAAAAATGCAATGTTAAAGCTACTTATGTATTCAGCACACCACCATGATTTACTGTCTGCCACAAAGTAGCACACACCCACAAATGTCTGCCATACCCATGATCCAATTCATTTAGGAGAAGAATCACCACAAAGCAATCCTTGGAAGTCAAGGCTGTCCTCTTGTGGGTGTGAACACTGATGAGATGGGGAAAAATAGTTTCCTATGCCAAACATGCCATTTCTGTTGGGCTAGCCTCTCCCTTACAAGTGTAGTGACCACTGGCAGCCTGGACCCCTTGACCATGCAGCTGCAACAACCATCAACAACTGGCAAGTGTCTTTTGTAGCCAATGTCAGCATGTCCTAATGATCAAGTGATCTTTTGATGATGAACATTCATGAGCAACTGCTCTGGAATGCTGCAGAGCCTGATAATTAACAGCTGTGTGCTACAATTAATTTTTATTTATGCTTTAGATATTCACGTGAGCTATTTCTTGTGTAGGACAGATTCATACTTCACATTGAATCTCAAAGTAGCAATAAGAAGAACACTGATTTTGTTTTTCTTTTCTCTCAACTGCTCTGCAATCTACATCTCAAACCACCATACTCCTTGTGTTCGGGAAGCAAATTTCATAGCCCATGCAAAGGACCATGAGGGAAAAGCTGGCAAAGGCATCCAAGGCTTTCCCCAGGCATTCACAAACCCTTAGAGAGAGCCAGTAGGGAAAATCTAAATTAAAGCAATGACATTGAGGTCTCAGCAGTTCTTAATTCACCTCTGTGGCCCCTAGTGGGCATGTTAATTTCATTCAACAAGTGTTAATTGAATGTCCACTCTGTATATGGTACTGTTCAAAGATCTGTAGAATTAAGAGATTACAAAGTCATTTTCCCAGCTTCTTTCCAGCTTTATGATTTTACAAGTTAGTAAATTTAGAAAACACACAGAGTTTACAATCCTGAAAGTGACATCAAGTTACACAAACAAAGCAAAAAGTCTCAGCACAAGGCAAGGTCAATAAAGGCCAAATAAAAGAAGCAAGTGTTATAAGACTTAGAGAGAGAAAGAGAGAGAGAGACAGTGCGCGAGAGCACACACGCTTTGAAAGGCCAGGTTTAAGGGCTCTAAGGCAGTGTTTTTAAAACACCAGTGTGCATCAGAGTTTGTTAAAAAAGATCTCTAGGCCCCACCACCAGAGTATCTAATTTAGTAAGTCTAGAGCAAGGCTTCAAATTTACATTTCTCACAACTTTCCAGGTAATGTTGATGCTACTGGTTCATGAAACACATCTGGAGATTAGATGTTCCACAGAAAGCCATCATAGTTACTGCAAAGAAAACACACACCACACACGCGCGCGCGCGCACACACACACACACACACACACACACACGTTGGAAGCAGTGAATGTTTGGGGAAAGATCATCTAGAGTTAGTGGGTAAGATCGACTAGAAATAGGTTGACAGATCTATGCAGGCCCCAGGAAGAGCAATGGTCCAGGCCAGAAGACTGGGACTTCACAGAAGAATTGGCTTGAGGAGCACCGGTTGGCTTTCTGGAGACTAACACAAAAACATTCTTGATGTATAGAACAGAACTTTGAATGAGGATAATTTATTTCTGCTGCTTCCAAATTTTGCCAGGGAGGATAAAGAACCCCGTCTAAACCACACCTAGCCTTACCAAGGAGCTGTTCAGATTGTCTAGATGATAGGTTCAGAAGTCTGCATATTCATATCTCTCGAGTTTCTCACAGTACTTGAAATTCTGACCATTTGAGTCACCACTTTATGTTAAGGTGATGATACCTGAAGTCTATTAAAGTTAGCACACCTCAATTAGAAACTCTTGCTTCTCTGTCACAACCAGAGGACCAAAGTAGTTTTTCTCTTGAGACGCCAGCTTTAGAAACTTGGCTAATGCTCTTTCATATTATGAGTCATTTGGATCCTCAGCTACTCTAGCCAGTAATTTAAGACATAAGAATCTCCACAGCTTTACTACATGGAGAAGAATGTTATATTATGTCAGCAAATTGGAGGTATGTGGTAGTTACCAACTTGACTTTTCTAGCTTCCTTTCAAAGGATCCACCTTGCTCCACTGTCTCAAGCCAGCCAGCCAAGCCCTTTCTGTTCTCACCCCCACATCATTTACCTCTTTTCTCAGCCTTCATGGGCCAAATGTCCCAACAGTCTTAGCTACTTGATTCTTATCTGCCATTCCCCTGACCACAAACCCAAGGGCCATTCCTGATCTCACACATAAGGTTACAGAATTGCAGTTCAATAACAGAGGAATCTGTCTTAAGTCACACTGAGTTTCTTGCTCCTCAGACCTAGCCCCTCCTTGTTTTGCTTACCTGTTGCGATAATTCATAGTGCATGCCAACAACTTTGTATTCATATCTCAAGGATATGTGGCCTATTGACTCTGACATTTGTCCCTTTGTCATCCTAGGTCCTGTACCAACCCTTTCTCAAACATTTTAGAGTGAATTTATATCCAGCTGTAATCCACCTCAGCCCTTTCAGCCCTTTCCAAAAAAAAAAAAGTATTAAAGCCAGAGAGCTTTAATAATGATCTTTACTATTTATTTCAGCCCTTTCCAAAAAAAAATATTAAAGCCAAAGAGCTTTAATAATGATCTTTACTATTTATTGCCCCAAGTGTAAAGCTTATACTTCAGAAGTAAATGGAGGAGAATACAGACAGATTCCCTAGCCCTCTTCTACCAGTGACTCCCCAGTTTGCCCATGTTATGGCAGGGGCTGCTCAGTGTAATTTTACTCAGGTCTCTCAGTTTCTCTGTTATCTAGGCACTGGTATCCCAGGGAAAAAGGAAGAGCACTCTGTTCTAAACCCTACTCAGCTGGTTTATGCTGACACTAAGTGTTAGTCCTTAGGCTAGATGCTGAAGATGCAGTAATAAATTTTAAAAACAAACAAACAAGTAAATGTGATTCCTAGAGTCATGGAGCTGTTAGTCTAGTGGTCAGGTAACAGTGCCCTAAGTTCTTAAATGCAGACAAAAGACAAGAAAAATTAATACAGTCAGAAATACGAATCCTATTTGTAAATAGGCCAAAGCTTTTTAGACAGTCAATGTGTATTTCAATGTGTAAGAAGTCTCCTTAAAAATTACTTTGAGAAAAGAAAAAGGATTTCCACCTGTTGCAATCTATTTGCTGGCCCAGACAAAAAGGCGTTTCTAAAGATTTTTCACAGTGAAACATTATCTCCCTTGATTGTTGCCCCAGGTGTCTTTCCCTTGCTGAAATTTGTCATTCAAAGAGGTTCCTGCATATCAGAAGAAATGAAATGGGGAGAAAAATAAGAAAAAGTCCTTTTCCTATCTTCCCATCTTTCAGAGTTGGCACTAATAAAAAATATAGTCATGAAATTTTGTTTCTGATCCAAGAACAGGAGGAATGCAGGTTCGAGGACAGCTTCAAGCAACTTATCAAGACCCTCAGCAACTTACTGACACCCTTTTTTAAAAGGGGGAGAGGAACCGGGCGTGGTGGCTCACGCTTGTAATCCCAGCATTTGGGAGGCTGAGATCGGAGGATCCAGGTTCAAGGCCAGCCTCAGCTACCTAGTGAGGCCCTCTGCAACTTAGTGAGACCCTGTTTCAAAATAAAGAATTAAAAAAAATAGGGCTGGGGGTATAGCTCAGTGGTAGAATGCCCCTGAGTTCAACCCCCAGTACCGCAAAAAAAAGGGGGGGGGAGGGGTGGAGGATGTAGCTCAGAGGTATGATAATCCTAGGTTCAATCCCCAGTACCAAAAATTAAGACTGTCCTTTATTTACATGAAGTTTGCAGGTAGCAAACTTTTAATTTAACTTAATTTTTAAATATATTTTTATTTTTAAATAGTTATTATCTTGAGCATCATTTCATTGCAGATTTGGATCATACAAGCAGCACACAATCTTTCCAACCACTTCCTTCTACATTTTACCCTTGAAACAACCCTATAAGGTAAGTGAGTGGTCAGAGGACTATCTGTCCCAGTTTAGAGACTTGATCAATCAGATTCTGGAAATGTTAAGAATGACATTTGAGATCACATGATATCACAGCTCATATAAGATCATGGAGTTAGTCAAAAAAACCTTTAGGGGTTTTTCTAGGATTAGAAACTTTTAAGATAAGTAGAGCATTCTTTTCAGAAAAAATTCTATGCGTGTTTTATAAATCTATTGTTTGTCTACACAGTGTCCTGTGAAGAAATGTATAGCCTCCTATCAATTCTGTCACAAAATACATTTTTTAAGTAGATAATTGACAGTCTTAAGTTGGCTCCAGAGGAAAGGAGACTGATACTGTGAAAACTATAGAAACTATGTTTTATGACCAATAATGGATGAAGGAAGTTGGTATATTTAGCCTTGAAAGAGAAGTTCAAGAGAAGATAAGAGAGTTCTTTTAATGTTTGAAAGGCTATCAAATGGATAGGCAAGCAGATTTGTTCGATGTTGCTCCAAATATCAGGCAAGAACAATGGACGACTTCAAAAGAAACAAGTTCCAACACAATAAAAGATTTGTCTTTTGAACCAATGGAACTGTTCACCTGTGGAGAAAACTGTTCTCTGTAATATGGCGAACACCTCTGCACCAATCTATTTAAGGAAAAGTTGTGAGGGATGCTGTGATGACTTTTGATTCCTGTAGCATCAGTCTATGTTCCCTTTGTTTTTCTTGGCTTGCTAATGCAACATACAGTGCTCAGAATGTGACAGAAGAGAAACTACTGTGAGCCAGGTGTTCCAAAGTGTGTTTCCCAGATGATAAGAATCACCTAGGGTAGTTGGTGGGCCCAGCTGAACTGGAGGCCTCAAAAGAAGAGCCTGGGAAACTTGGTTTTCACAAGTGCCCCAGGTGGTTTTTATCACCACGGAAGTTTAAGAAACACTTTTCAAAACATCATTTCATTTAGTCCTCACAACAGTCCTGTAGGACACATGAGAAAATTGAGGTTCAGAGTTACTAAGTGGTATATGGGAAGTCGTATAGGGATAGAGCAGTAATTCACTCTCAGGGAGTTGAAGCTGAAATCTGAGATATTACCCTCTATGAGATTCTGAAAGACACCAAACAAATGGATCACTTGAAGTAAGGTTTTATTAGATGTACATGTTGGACTTTCAAAAAATAAGTCATGAGTACAGCTTTGTATCCTAGGGGATCCCTTAGTGTCCTGGGGGATTGGTTCCAGGTGTTCAAGTTCCTTATATGAAGCAGTGTAACAAGTTTGGTGGCACATGCCTGTAATTCCAGTCTTGGAAGGCTAAGACAGCAGAATTGCAGGTTCAAAACCAGCCTCAGCAACTTAACAAGATTCTCAGCAACCTAGCAAGACCTTGTTCCAAAACAAAAGAAGTTTTTTAAAAGGGCTTCTGATATAGCTGAGATAGAATGCCTCTAAGTTCAATCCCTAGTACCACAATAAAATAAAATCCTGTTGCATCTGCATTTGAACTACACACATCTACTCATATACTTTATCTCTAGATTACTTACAAACAATGTAAACACTGTACAAATACTTGTAATACTGTACTATCTAGGAATTAATGATAAGAAAAAAATGCCTGTTCAGTACAGATGAGTTTTTCCACATAAGTATTTTTGATCCAAGGTTGGTTGCATCAATGGATGCTGAGCCCACGGATAGGAAGGGGCAACTCTACTTTGTATTCACGGTAAAATGTGGATGGAGGCTTGTTAAAGAACTACATTGAAGTTCATGTTTTTGTCTTTCATGAGTAACTACAAAAAGGGTGTACTAACCAAATAAATAATTTCAACATGATTACAAAGAGAACAACATTTTAATGCACTTAGCAGAAGCAATTTACATGCATACAATTAATGTGCTAATTTCAGTGATCTTTAGCTATTCATTAAAACAGGCCTGGCAGGTCCTGTACTTGGCAACACTTTGTTAGTCATTTCCTGCTATTACTTTATGTACTCAAAAGTAATCAGCCATCTATAATTTAAGTCTTTTCACTAATTAAATAGCCCTTTCTCTAATTATGTCCAAATTAGGAAGGTTAGTGTGTGAATAAATATGTTAGTATTTGGCACATGTATTAAAAAATGGTGATTTCTCTGTATGTGGCAACAAAGACCAATAAGTGATCCACAGTCTTTAACAGACCAGAGAAGAATGTTGTTAGTGTGAGCAAGAAAGACGAAAGACCTTTTGACTTAAAATCAAAGTAGAAGAGGAAAAGTATTCTTATTGAGATTGGTTTTGCATCCAGTCTTGTAAACTTAGGGAAGTCTGGATTTGTTGCCCTTCAGGGAATAATAGAAGGATCATCTGTTTTTTCAGGCCTTTGCCGGAGAGATGGAATGGAACGAGGGTTTAGGGAGAAAAGGAGTTAAAGGTTGTGTTTGCAGAAATGCGCTAGCTGACATTGATCAATGGGTAATTTTGTGATTGTAGGTTTATTCACACAGAGGGTTCAGAAAACAGATCAATAATGAAGCAATGGTAAAGATGCCAAAGAAAATGTGATTAATGAAAAATGTGGTGGAGGTGCAATCTGCCATGTAGCATGAATGCTCCTTCATTCAGCACCCCATAAATAAATATGCATCACATGGAAAGAAAGCATTCCCTCAGAATGTCCTTGGAGCCAGGGGAAAACTCCTCAGAGCCCATGCTTCAAAGAGCAGTTCCTCATGTCCATGGAAGCAAGTTTAAAATCTCCCTGTGTAAAGTCTCTATAAGCAGTCCCACTCTTGTATTATATATGATACTAACATCTTGTAACATGAGCAGTGTTTTAAAAGTGATTTCCAATTTTATCTTATGTGTTATGTTTTAACGATGCCATTTAGGTTAGAATTTTACTTTGACCACATAATATCTTGTTACATTTCCTCATATAACATTTAATTATGGTAGCAGTACTGTAACCTGGTACTGGATGGATAGACAAGGATTTAATGTAGCCTTAAAATAATCTGTTGCTTTTAAAGCCAATGCTTTTACCCATCATTTCCATTGTGCTGATTTAATATGTTGAGCATTAGGCAGACCCCAGCTCATTACACCTGGGAACTGATAATAACAAGTAAGGAGCTGTGCTGAAAGCTAATACCAAAATCTAGGACAACTCAACATTAGAATGAGTTCTGTGCCTTTCCTGGGGTGACAATGCTCAAGTTCCTAAATACAAAACTCCAGGAAGGGTTAACCCTAGATAATCTTGTCAGGAAGTCAAAAGCTTACCTCTTGGTCCCCTTGTGTTACTCTCTTCATCCTCTTTTGCATAAATCCAGGCTTTTCTCATTAATGACCCCTGTCCTTAAGAAAGGATTTGAAATCAGCTTTTAGCATTTAGAAAGTATAATGTGAGGAAGCTTACTCTCCTTATTTTGCATGTATCTAAGACTTGCTTGTTATTTTGGAATATTGATCCCCTCTTTCAGGTTTTGTTTTTGTTTTAACCAGACCATATAGTATCAGGTAGTACCTGGGTAGTAAATGTGCAGTTTTCTTTCAAGATCTTATTCTTAGTGGTTCAGATAAAGGCTATATTTATGCTGTATTAGGATAAAATTAAATGCCTTCAATTAACTTCTTAATTTGGTCCATGAGCATATTGAGAAACCAGATTATTCTTTTTAAACTTTTTCTAGGAAGTTTAAGTGTCTTAACCAAATGATTACCATGTATGTTCCTCTCCATGAACGATAAGAGATACACCTAAGAAAAAGACATCTATGTGTAAAATGTGTTATGTATATAATCCAACTCTTTGAAAAGCAAGTGTTATACGCTAGCTGCTTTACATATATCATCTCAGGCAAGAATTCTGCATATATTTGTGCCCTGTACAAAGGTGTCCAGATGTGTTAGGACTGTAATCATTTCCGATTCTCCTTGCCAGATCTAACAAGGTCAATGCTACCTTTTGCTAATTGGGCCCCTTAAGAGGGGGCACCTTTTTCTGCTTCACATAAAGGCACCACAAGTGTTAGTCCCAATCTCACTCATTTCATATTCAAAACAACTCCATGAAAATATATATTTATAGTGAATAACAGGAGCTAGAAGGGTTAAATAAGTTGTTTCTAGTATCGCAATTACTAAGACTCTAAGACTCATCAGAACTTGAAATTAGACTTATCTGCCTTTAAATACCATGGTTCCTCTTTTTTTTTTTTTTTTTTTTTTTTTTTTTTTTTTTTTTTTTTTTTTTTTTTTTTTTTTTTTTTTTTTTTTTTTTTTTTTTTTTTTTGCAGTACTGGGGATTGAATCCAGGGGGATTCTACCTCCAAACTACTACATCTTCAGCCCTATTTTTTATTCTTTATTTTGAAACAGGGTCCCCCTAAGTTGCAGAGGAACTCACTAAGTAGCCGAGG
>PVLC010016346.1:0-35605 GCA_004027655.1 Graphiurus murinus
TTTCTAAACATGCTTATTGCAAAGATAATAGAAACAGAATGATCAAATAAATGTTAGATTTCTAGTTTACCCACCATCAAAGACCAGGCAGTTGTTGTCCAAAGTGGTTAAGAAGAATATTACCATTAGCAGCTCATCCCACACCAGATGGCTCTTTGCTGTGGTCAGAGTCACTCTGAACATCAGAGCAAAGCATCTGCCTTCCCATGGTGGCCTCATGGCCCACTGGTGGGGTGGGACAACTTCAAGGACAGCTCCATGAGCCAGGTGGTGGAAAACATCTGGTAGGAAACTGGTTGGCAAAGTTCATTTCATTGCATGTAAGATCAGATTGCCATCTCCTGGGGGAGAGAATGGTAATTGTCATTTCTACCTGCCTTTCAGCCTTTCAGGCTCCAGGTGGGCCTCGTGCCCCTGTCTGTCCTGCTGACCACCATGTGTCAGGTTGTGTGACCCTGGATAGCCAGCACCCCAATGGCTCCAGTTGAGCCTGCTCCAGAGCCCGCTTTTTATTCACCTGCCTGCTCTGAGCTTTCTGCAGCAGGACATGGCTTCCTGTAGCCGCATCTTCCTGTCTCATGCATACCCAAGACACTCAGGCTCCAGCTCCAGAGGCAAATGGCCTATGCCCTCTGCCCCCCTTCCTAGGCCCAATGTGCCCTACCCATGTTGCACTGTGTTCCTTTTCCTTGTACACATGATCCAGATGCCAGCTAGGGCCTTCCTGACTCAGAGGACTGCTTACAATGAGCTTGAGTGCCACATTCCACCCCTACGGAGGTTCAGGGATCTCCCCAGTTCCAGTCACTTCCTGGTGGGGCTGGTGCTGAGGGTGGCAGGTGTCCCACACTCTTCCTCTGTCATGTACTGGTCCTTTTCCCACCTTGTCCATGCTGACTCTATTCTGTATCACATTTGCTTAGTGGGGAACCCAGTCTATCACACAAAGACAATGTGTGCATACATAGAGTCCAGTAAAGATTTGCTGGAGAGACAACAAGGGGATGTGTATTTCAGAAATGCATGGCATTTCATGCTGAATATTGGATATGTGCGTGCAATAAATAAAAATAACAAAAGCTGATGTTCATGGGTATTCATTATATCATAGGCATTGTGCCAGGCAATTTTTATGCTTTATTTGATTGTCCCCATAACCCTATGAACCAGACATCGTTGTTATGTCCAATTTACAAATACAACTGAGGATTAGCGAGGACCAGAAACTTATCTGCATTTACACAGCTGGAGAGAAGCAGTGCTGAAGAGTTGACTCCAGGGGCTCTAATCCCAGCGGTCCCTGTGGTCCCCTGCTTCCTACCCCCCGCTCACTGGACTCCTCATTGTCTGCTGTGTGATTGCAGAGCCCCCAGCCTCACATCCGGGTAACACATTTTATTTTCTTTCTGCTCTCATTTCTTATTCTCATCTCCTTCCTTCCAGACAAGCATAGAAACTCCACTATTTCATCCCTTTATTATTGAGAATAATTTAAGTCTCCCAACCGTTTTCTCCCAACTTCCTCTTCCATCTCAGATTCCATCAAAGTTCTCAGAATAACAAAAAGGCCTGGCATATAATAACTTCCACACACCTTTGATGTTAGGGTATGGATTCATCTTCTAATATGCATTTTCTGCTATGTGGCTGCCACTCCCCACTCCCATGCCTGTGGCAGACATCACTAATTAATGACAGTACTCCTTCCTGCTGAGCCCAGACATAGCTCCAGAATCTACCGCACGCACAGAGCAGCAGAAAGCCAATACCAACTGATCTGGCCTCTTGCGTGAAAAGAAACCCTTCTCCTTCCTCCCACGGGATGTCATGACGATGACTTCACAAGGAGGGAACCAAACTGCCCTCAAAGGGAAGGCAAGACCTCATCTCAGTCATTGGAGGAGGCCAGAACTTGATAAGAGGTGACTTATCAAATTGGAATCCATTCCTTGCTCTAGCCTCCCTCCGTTTCAACCTAGGCTCCATGGGCTGAAGATCTTTTGGTGAGAAGAGAAAGTGGACTTTTCATCTCACAGACGCAGGTCCCACAGCTGAGCATGGAGGTGATCACCAGGGACTCCCAACTGAAGATAAATCAGATCCGTTTCCTGAGACTGCCTTGTGTTTCCCTGTTGCTATCCCTGAGCTTTTAGTAGTCATGTTTCATATCCCTGTCTGGTTATGACTGGCCTGCAGGATATTAATGGAGAAGTCATGAGTCCAAGCTTAATTTAGAGCCATTTATGGGAGAAGCACTCTCCAAGCCAATGTGATAGTAACAGGGTTGGCCAGAGAAATAAGTCTCCCAGAACAGGAGCTGGGGCTGCCACCCTTAGGGCTTCCAGCAAACCCTGAAAGGCAGCAGGTGACAGAGCTCTGAATCTCAGCAGAAACTGAATGACAGGCACCACCCAGTTCTCAGGACTCAGTCTACCCGAGTCTGACCCATTAGCTATATATATTTTTTAAAGGTTTTGGAACTGGATTTTATTTTTACACTTTTATTGGTACATTGTAATTATACATCTTAGTGAGATTCAAGCCATCCAAACATGCACACAGGTCTTGGTGTGATTCCCTTCAGGTTTCACCCCACTATCCAGCCCTCAAGATGCCAGGAAGCTCTTGCTGTGGAGGCAAATGCTGAGTTCCACCTGCCCAAGGAAGCAGAAGAAGGGATGAACATTTATTGAGTACTTTCTGTGTGCTTGTAATATGCTAGGCACATTTATAACCACTTTCACATTTCATCCTCTAAGCAGTTGGATGATAGAGATCTGAACTCTCTCCATGTTACAGAAGCAAAACCTGGCTCTGAGGAATGGAAGAGCTTACTTAAGTTGCACAGCTAGTGAGTACGTGGCAGAACTGGAATTCAGTCCTAGGTCTCTTGAGACTGGAAAGCCAGGGCCCTTAGCACCTATGTCACAGTTCCTGTGGGAGCATTTCCTGGGAGGGAAAGGTAGCCCCAGGCCTGAAAGGCTGAGCTAAAGGGCTGGGAAAAGGGGCAGGGCCAAGCAAAGAGAATAAACTTAAGTCAGAGGGCACGAGGGGCAGGCTTGCACCCACCCACAGCAGCACCTGCCCTGTGGCTCTCTGGGCTGCAGACCACTGGTCAGCCTCTTCTTTTCCTCCTTCAGTTCTCTGTCCCCAGCACTCCCTTCAGGTCTCCTGAGCTGACGCTGTTTCAAGGCAGCCGAGACTGAGAAGCAGATGGCGTTGAGGGGGCGGATGCCTGCCATCCCTGCTGGAGCTTCCTGACAGCTTCTGGGCCTCTTCTCTTTCCCATTACAGCTTCTTCCAGAAAGCTCATCCCAGGAAAAGTATCTGGATCCTTCTTCTAAGGAACTGACTCTTCTGTACCATGGGGGTGTTGATATTCATTTGGAAGGGTCATTGCTAGTATTAACCCCAATATATGTTGGAGTCCTAAGTGAGTATAGATACTCAGTCAGGGAATTGCTATTATTATCCCTTGATTTCTGATTCATACGATAGGGACTTGATTACAAACATATCTCAAATTTATCCCCCTCAGCCATGCATAGTGGTGCACAGCTGTAATCCCAGTACTTGGGAGGCTGAGACAAGAGGATTGCAGACAGCCTCAGCAACTTGGTAAGAATGTCAGCAACTCAGTAAGATCCTGTTCAAAATAAAAAATAAGAAGGGGCGGGGGGGAATAGCTCAGAAGCAGAATGCTCCTGGGTTCAATCCTCAGTACCACAATAAATAAAAAAATAAATAAATAAATTTTTAAAAATCCCACTGTCAAAAATCTTATTTTCTCTTGGAAGAACAGAAATGCCTGATTGGATCAATTTCATAAGGAAACATTTGGCTAAGTGTTCTTATTCCTCATCTTATAAATAACTTTCTAGATCACCTATGAGAAGTGAGTATGATACTAATGATAAATTACAACCAGAGTTGAAGATTATTTCATCATAAGATTAGGAATCACAGTGTAATTTCAACGAATGAAATACAATTACTATCATCTTTACCATCATTACCCTGCCATCATCCTAAGACCTTCCAGCCCAGGCCATTGACCCCTTCACATTGTAAGTCCCAAATGCCCCACGAACCTACAAACAAAGTGCTACAAATCCCCTTCTGCAAATAAAATTGACTGTGCTTCCAAGAGGTTAAATAACTATGCAAGTTCAAATAGTAAAGTAGCAGGGATGGAAAGTGAATCTAGTCTCTGAATTTAAAATCACGTACTTTTAGTATTTCACAGGGTTGTTTCACTGGCTTCACCAGCTGGGATTCTGATTCAGTTGGTCTGGGGTGGGGCCCGATACATAATGGATGCCAGATGTACCTCTGTCCATATCTAGCATGGTGGATGGCCAGCCAGCGATTGTGAGTGTGCTGTGGGGGCACCTGGAGGTCAGAAAGAAGAGTGAAGATGAGGAGGCAGCTGAGTAAGTGGGTTGTAGGGCCCAGGGCTGAAACTTGGAAGGCTGGAGGAAAAGTCAGCCAGATCCCTTGTGCCCAGCACAGGTCCCAGAACATACCAAGTGTTTGTTGAGAGCTTGTGGAATGAATGAATGAATGAATGAATGAATGAATGAATGAATGAACAAACGAATCAACACCTAACCTCTGAGGAACTGGAGAACCCACCAGGCAAGTATCAATGCATATTTTATAGATTTCTTTGCCCTAACATTAGCTGAAAGCATAGAGCTTGTAAAGCAGTGGTTCGTGGGCTTGAGGCCCGGAACAATGTCATGGTTAGAAGAACACAGTTCAGGAGCCAAAAAAAATTTCAACATAACTCGAGTCCTTTATTTGTATTTCTCAAACACCATGAAAGAGACTTAAAACTTACAGCCACACAACTCTAAGTACTTGTTTGCTTATTTTTTTAGTACTCCTGTCTACTGCCCTTACACTTCTAAGTTCCCTTGCAGCATGTCTTAGTCAAAGACTCCCAAACTCCCCTGCCCAGGTCCCTGGGCAAATCACCTGTCCTCTCCTTTACTCCTCTTGGGTCCAGGAACAACACTGGCAAAGCAGGATCCTCTTGGCAGGGGAGGGAATAGGGGAAAGAAGGAATCTGAGCAGACAGAGCAAAAAGGAAATGTATTGGAATTTATAAAAGAACTCTTTTTTTCCTTTTGTGGCATCACATAAGACCTCATGAAATGTTTCTATCAATTACCTTAAAAAGTAACCTTGGGTTCTACAGCCTTGTAACTTTTTTTATGTACTGGGGTTTGAAGCCAGGGACATTCTACCTTTGAACTACACCCCAAACCCTTTTTATTTGTTATTTTTTGAGTCATGGTCTCACTAAGTTGCTGAGGCTGACCTTGAACCTGTGTTCCTCCTGTCTCAGCTTTCTAAGTACTGGGATCACAGGCTACAGCCTTGTAATTTGAAGTATGTTTACATCTCAGTGATGATCTCTATCATCTCAGTCCCAGGTGGAGTCCCCCTTTTCCTGTCCACCCTCTTTCAGGCCCTTGACTCATCCCTGTTATGAAGTTAAAGAAAGGGATGCTCAACCACCTTGCCCTGGTGACCATGCTGTGGCCACTCACCATTCAGGCTCTATCCAGCAATTCACCTGCTCAGGAAATCAAAGGTGAGACAGTGGCTCCCTGTCTGTTCTCCTGGGGTCTGAAACAGGCTCCTGTGGAAGCAGAATATGTGTCACTGAGAAGAATACCCTGCTTTCTTCTGACTGAGCATATCCCTCTGCACTGCAGGCCTATGGGAGATAATTAGAAAAACCTGGACTTTTATCTTTTGTCCATCCTCTTGTAAAATGAAGTCCAGTAAAATGAAGGACAAACAGACAGATGGATGGACAGATGTGTGAATGAACAGGTGGCTGCCACACATGGCAATTAGAAATCGGATAACTTCAGCAGACACAGCAGCTATAGAAGAAGGCACAGCCAGTGCCTAAGATTTATTGAGCTATTCCTCAGGGCCAGAAGCTGGACCAGGCATTTCTGCAGAAAGGTCATTTAACACACAAGACATCTGCAAGATGGGCTCCACTGTCTATGCCCCACGGGCTGCGGACATGTCCGACATCTACACTCTCTGTCACCTCCTTGGACTCAGCAACTGTTTTTCATCTCATATGCTGGTCCTAAGCTTCAGGTGACCTTTCTCATTCTTTTATTCCTTCTTTCACTCATTCATTTAAAATGGCTCCAGCAAATACCATCTGTACAGCCTTGGGCAAGTTACTTCCCCTCTCTGTCCCTCAGTTTTAATGCCCATCACATGTGGTTGACAGCAGTACCTCTCTTGTGGAGTTCAGGGCTGACTGAGTTAGTGTGTGTATGTAAAGCACAGTGCCTTGGGCACATTGAGCTCTGTGCACGTGCTAACTATACAGATCACCTACCAAGTGCTAGGCATTGGGTCCTCTGCAGCTCACAACCCCTTCTCCACTGGCCAGAGCTGCCTGCAATGGGTCTCAGCCCTTTTGAGGGGGACTTTGAGCCAGAGGCGCTTGGCTGAGTGGCTTCAGCCTATTCAGAGGGTCCTGCTCTGTCCAGTTCCCTTTCTTCTCGGTAAACTGCAGGTTCCTCAATATTCTTGCAAGACCAAGTGTCCACGAGTGGGCTTCACCTGGCCACAGTGGGATGAGACTCCTTTCTCCCTGTCCAGGTCAATACCCAGTGGGTCAGATGTGGAATCCCACTTGGCATCCAGATTTCAAATTTTCCTAAAATACAGATTTAACACACCACCACTAGCACACTTGGGGGAAGGTCCTAAGCTTCCAGCTTGCCACCCAGTCCTGAGTGACCCTACTTGGTCAGTTTGTGGGCTCCAGCCCCTCCTCATCATGCACACTCTGCAATCTATGATCCAGGCTCTCTAGACCTCAGTGCCTGGTTGAGCACGAGACACTGCCATTCACTGCTGTTCCCACACACTGTTCTCTTGCCTGGTCCCCTCTCCATCCACACACGCACCTAGTGCCCAGCGACTCCCATGGACCCACTGCATCTTGACTTAGCCCTTGACTCCTCTAGCAAGATGACCTCAGCTCCCAGAGGGTGGGTTTGCTGCCTCTCCACCTCACCCTGAGCCCAGGGGGTTGATTCTCACTTGGGAGCTCCACAAGTAAGGGAACAAGGCCCTTTTTCCACACTGTTGTATCCCCAGTGTCTCCCATGGAATCTACAAGCAGTGTGAGGTCAACAAATATTGGTCAAGTAAGGCATCTTCCTTTGCAGAGCTCATGTGGAAAAGGGACAGTGTACTATCTTCTGTCATACACACCCAGAAGGCTGAAACCACACTGTGGCTCCTCACCTAGGGCCACTCAGGGCCACCTGGGGCCTATTGCTGAGGGTGTCTGAAGCCCTCAGAGGCCAGGCCAGGAAAAGGGATGCTGACCAAGCACCACTCTGACTCACTGGGCAGAGGAGGGTGCTAATTACCTGGTTCTTCCACACCCAAAGAAAGGCCCAGCTTTGAAGCTGTAGCCGGGCCACAGAGGAGGCAGGAATAGCCAGTGAGGTGATGCCATGGCATGTGGGCACCTCTGAGGCCCACAGGAAATTATTAATAAAGAAATAACAACTGTGGAGCACTTAGTGTGGATAAATAATGACACCCTGTCTTCCCCAGTAGCTTGGCCTAAGCACTTCTCAGCCATAATCCAGTTCATCTGGCCTCCTTGAAATGCCAACCTGGCTCATGGAGGAGCCCGGGGACCTTAAGCTCCCCCACCAGGAGCAAGCCACGTGGCTAGGCAGCCCTTGCAGGCCTCTCCCTCAGAGCCCTCCCATGCCAAGAGTCTAGGCCTCCATCTAAGCTAAGGATGGTGAATTGGTTAAATCTCCTGAATGCATGTCAAGGGAGCAGAGGGGTGGGGCTCAATGAGAGATAGCTTGGAGCTATAGGGGAGCCAATAATAAAAGAAGGCGCCAGCTGGTTGGTGCCCTTGGCCATGGATCTCTCATCCAGGTCTTGTGATTTGCCTTGTTTAGGACTGCTTTCTAGTGTCCTCGTTTCACCAACAACTTGTTTGTTCCTTAAGTACTACTTACAAGCCAGCCGTGGTGGTGGCACACACCTGTAATCTCAGTACTTAGGGGGCTGAGACAGAAGGATCACAGGTTTGAGGCCAGCCTCAGCACCTTGGCGAGGCCCTCAGCAACCTAGTGAGACTCTGTTCAAAATTTAAAAAAGAGCTGGAGGTGCAGCTCAGCTCAGAGGTAAAATGCCCCTGGGTTTAATCCCCAGTACCACCAAAAAAAAAAAAAAAAAAAAAAAAAAAACTTCTTACACATAACAATCCCAAGGACCACTCTGGTATTTGGTATTGACTTCTTTACACAAAGTCCTTTATTTCATTTCATTCGGTTTTCATGTCCTATCTTTCAGCTGGGAGAACTTTCTGTTCTGTTTATCCTTTAAGCCTGGGTCCCTCCCCCTGGCTCTCTGCCTGACTATCCCCTGCTCCACACATGTTGGTGTTACTTGCTTTCTCCCCACTTCTTGTAGATCCTGTCTTTCTCCTGTGGCTAAGTAGGTTGGTTGGCCTCAGACTGAACCCTTGAGCCCCAGTCGTCCCCTTAGCTCTACTGCCCACCCGGACCCCAAGACTTAGTTTCAATATCTTAGAGCAGGTGTTGGCAATTTTTTCCCATAAAGGGCCAAATAGTAATATCTAAGGCTTTGCAGGGCCCTCTACTGTCTCTTGCACATATTCTCATGCTTTTTTTATTTGTTAAAACCCTTTAAAAATATAAAAAATGAGCTGGGCCAAGTATTGCATGCTTGTAATCCCAGTACTTGAGAGGCTGAGACAGGAAGATCACAGGTTCAAAGCCAGCCTCAGCAACTTAGCAAGACTCTCAGTAACCTAGTGATATTCCTGTTTCAAAGCAAAAAATAAAAAAGGGCTGCAAGTGTACCATGGAGCTAGAATACCTCTAGGTTCAAGCCCCAGACTACACACACATACACACAAAAAAGAGTTTTCCTAGCTCAAGAACTGGATCTGACCCATGGGTAGGCCATGGGTCTGCTAATTCCTGGTTCAGGTAAACAAAAAACCTCCAGGAGCTCTGCTGGATGCTTAGCACTGTTCTATGGGTGGGGAATATGAGGCTGCATAAAGAAGGATCCATGTACACAGAGAACACCCTGTCCAGAAGGAGAGATGTTCACAAATAGGCCATTATAATAACAACTGGTGCTGCAGAGCACAGTAGAAATACAGCTTTGCTGAGGCTGATTTTTGAGCTGAGTTTAAACATCTGGGAATAAGATGTAAAAAAGGAGGAAGGAGAGCTAGGGAGAGTGAACATCCAGGAAGGGCATAGAGATGTGGCCAGCGCTGCATGCTCTGGGGGCTCCAAGTGGAGGGTGCTGAGCCTAGTACCTGGCTCACAATGGGTGCTCAGTACAAGTACAGTGCTTTGAACTGCCTCTACCACAGTCCCCAACCTGATGTTAGGTCCTAAGTCAGTGTTTAAAAAATATTTGGGATTTGTGTGGTTGCTTAATCTCATCCGCATGTCACAGAGCCTGGATCTGTGTACAACCCTGCTGTAGTCTGGATTTTAAGTGTCCCCCAAAAGTCCATGTGGTACAGATACAGTAGTGTGGAACTACTTAGAGCTGATGAGACCTTTAAGAGATGGGACCTAAGCCAGGCTTGGCGGCACATTCCTGTAATTGTAATATTTGGGAGTACCGGAAGAATTACAGGCTCAAAGTCAGCCTAAGCAACTTAGCAAGGCTCTCAGCAACTTAGTGAGACTCTGTTCCCAAATAAAATATAAAAAGGGCTGGGGGTATATATCAGGGGTAGAATGCCCCTGGGCTCAATCTGCAGAACTGGGGGAGGGGGCGGGGGAGAGAGAGAACGAACCTTGTGGGAAGTCTTTAGGTCATTGTAAATATGCCTTTGAAGGGGTTGTGGGACCCCAGCCCTCTGCTCCTTCTCTTTTGCTTCCTGGCCATGAGGTGAGTGATTTTTCTCCACCACATTCTCCCTCATAATGTGCTACTTCACTCAAAAGCAACAGGGCCAACCGATCATGCACTGAAATGTCCAAAAATATGACCCAAAATAAACCTTTTCTCTGTATAAGCTGATTATCTCAGGTATTTATTACAATGACAAAAAGATGACTAAGGCAAGCCCTTGGCAGTGAGGCAGGTCTGCCCAGGTATCCGTGACGGTTAGAGTGGTACTGTTGGCATGTTTTGTTTTCTTCAACCTGGGTTCTATTTTCGGCTCTGCCACCAGCTGATCTTGGTGGAGCAAGTTATTCCACCTGTCCAACTAATAATTTTCCACCCGTAAAGTGGGTATAATGATAGGACCTGCCTCTTCAGGGTGTCTTCAAGAGCCAACAAGCCCCTGGCAAATGTCCTACATATGGTGACCAGTGCGACTCCTCCTCTCTGCTTGGCCCAGGGCACAGAGGACAGGAGGTTCATGCTGAGGGTAGTTGGCACTGACTCCGTGACAGAGAAAGAGCATGGGGAAGGAGCCTAAAAGAAGCTGAGAGTTGTCACTTTTCACACCAACCTGCACAGGTTCAGGAGGGGGCCATGGATGGCAGAATGACCACTCTCTCAGAAACAGCAGGGATCAGGGGCTAGGAGACCATGCAGCTCCCAACTGGCAGGTCATGGCACCTTCCAAGCAAGAGGATTTAGGTCTCAGAGAACCAGGCAGAGGGACAAGAAAGAGTTTCCATGGTGTGGAATATAGATTTGTAAGCGTTTATATGTTTGTTTGCTCCTGGCCTTTCTTCACAAAGCATTTGAGACAGGTTGCAACTAATTACATACATGCAATATGGTTGATAGAATAGAAAGAAAACAGTCAGAAATGGCTGTGCCCCAAGAGCTGGATTAAACATTGAATCTGACTCTGAACCTCTGAGCAACAGAAGAAAAGGACAGAAGGAAAAGAGATAAGGACAAATACAAGCAGAGGCTGAGCACCATTGTGATAATAGAAGGAATCTCTGAACAGTAGCCCTGTGGTGGTAACTATTAATATATCCACTTGTAGAACCAGAAACCTAGGAAGGCTGCATTGTGCTTTATAAACGTTTTCAGAGATGTCTGTGTTTATTGAGTACCTACTTGTGGCAAGCACTGTGCTGGGTTCCTTACACTCAGAGTTTTAATTCTTTCATCAGTCCCAAGAAGTAGACCATTATTACACCCATTTGACAGATGAGGAAACAAGCAAAGATCAGAGAGGGGAAGCGATCTCCTTAATGACACAGCTAGTGCATCCAAGCCAAAATTCCAACCCAGAGGAGTTTGTTTCCAAACCTCCCTTCTCACGACTGCTTAGAGAACACACTTCCTCTGCACTACATTCTTTAATCATTTTCTCACACTGGAGTCTTAACTGGGGGCAAGAGGAGACAGTGAGTGATACAATAGTCAGTTGTACAAGAATCCCAGAAATGGATCTAAACAGAGGGTTGAAATGTTTGTGCTTTTCTCCTGATTGTTTAAACAACATAGGCACCAAAGCCTTGGCTTCCATCTTTCTCCTCCTGGGGCCCATTGCCTCCTTTCCACGATGAGTTAACGTAAGCATGGCAGTGAATGTGAGTGACAAGGGCTCAGGCAGGGTCTCAGAGTCCCCTCAGGCCAGGCTGGGCAGAATTTGGAGGCAGCAGGCCCCGGATGATCTGAATGCACCATTCTCCCATTCCCTCCCCTTCTCCGGCTGCGCTTTTATGACACTTCAGTTTGCAGCTTCTTGGGGCCCGGTGCCCCCTCCAAGCCAAGCCAGCCTTTTATGGCCATGAAGCTAATTAAGTAAGAGCAACTCAGAAGCACTTGGAAAGCAGCTCCACTATCGTCAGGCCTGGCAGTGCAGCCAAGCGCTTGGGCTGGGGACGTGCAAGGGAGCTCTTAGCCAGGCCTCAGGCTATTCCTCTGTGTCTCTCCTGCTGGTCCCACTCTCCTCTGTCACCTTTGCTCTGTATCAGAACACTTAAGCCACCTCTTCCAGAGCTACCTGGAAGCTTGCTGAGACCAGTCCAAGGATCACTGTGCCCAATCCCTGTTTTCATTTCCACTCCTGGGTCCTTTTTGCACAAAAGGGATGTGAGGAAGAGCTCTGGAAGGCATGCAAAGCCCTCTGGGTGCCAGCCCTGGGGCTGGAGGGCCCTCAGCAGGCAGAAGGGCAATAGCTTCAAGCCAGCAATTTTTCTCAATGGAAGGTTATAAGCCACCGAGTCCCCAAAGATGGAGCCCTCCAGGAGAAAGAGGATGAATTCCTCAGCCTCCTTCTCCCAGCTTCGTGGTGAGCATATTGTTCTTAGGTGGTATCCTGGGCCAGGCTCACCTCCTCTAAACAAAGCCAGGGCAGGCCCAGAAAGAAATCTCCCAGTGGACATATGGTGACAGCTAGAAGTTTCTGTGAGCAAAGTCATCCGGGGACCAAGTTTCCCTGAGCCTCTGACTTCCTGAGCATTTCTTCAACTCTCTGCATGGGACACAAGCCTTCCTTCCCCAACCCGCACGCCAGGCTCACTCCCTCCTTCAGGCATTGTCCTGCTTTCCTGTCCTCCCTGCCCACCATTATATGCAGCAGTTACCATGAGGGGCAGGAGCCAGCTTGCCTGAGTTCACAGTTGGCAGAGAACTTGGCCGAGTCTCAGTTTCCTCATCGGCAAAATAGGGAGAAAGTTTAATCACCTCGCAGAGCTTGGGTGAGGATTAAAGTAGGGAATCCAGGTGAGGAGCTGGGCAGGGAGCCAAAACCTGAGGAATGGAGGAGCTCTGCTGACCCCATAGGCCTGTGCCTGCCTCCTGGTTTCAACCTTCACAGGCACAGAGGCTCTGTCATCTTGCTTCAGTAGACAGACACCTCCAGGATCCTTAGCATAGTAGAAAATGCTCTATGCTATGTGGCCCTGGCCCTTGTTTCCAGTCCTTTTCCCCTCCTACCCACCCGTCTAGCTTTCCCTAGTGCTACGCCATGGATATACTCTTTAAACTCTAACCACAGGTTTCAAAGATGCCCGGATGTCACTAGGTGTGGCGGTCACACCTATAATCCCATCTACTGCAGAAGCTAAAACAGGAGGATGGCAAGTTTGAGGCCAGTCTGGACAACTTAGCAAGATTGTGTCTAAAAATAAAAAATTTTAAAGGGCTTGGGACGTAGTTCAGTAGTATAGCACTTGCCTAGCATGCAGGGGACCCTGGGATCAAACCCCTGCAATGAAAAAAAAAAGTCCTCATGTCTTTGTAGGTGTTGTTTCTTTCTCCTATACCATCTCCACCCCACTTCTCACTTGATAAACTCCTAGTATCTTTTAAGATCTAATACAAGAGCCTCTATCTCGGAAGAGTCTTACCTGGCCCACATTGCACACGCACTCATGCACACACTCCCAGTAGGGAGTGGCTTCCAGGCTCTGGACGACCACTGCACCTACCCGCTGCATGAAGCATCGCTCTTGAGTGGACAGTTGTGTGTGTACCTTTCTGCCTCCTCCACGGTCTGTGAGCTCCCAGAGCAGGGAACATGTCACTTGCCTCCTGGCACAGAACTCAGCTCACAGTAGGTGTTCAACAAATTCCTATGGGGTGCCTGCCAGTGTTGCTGTTCTGACTAAGAGACGCATGGAAGTAAATTTCCTGCCACCCCCCCAATCATCCAGGGCCACTGTGTCCAGCGTAGGTGCTGTGGAGAGCACCACCCACATGCATAGTCCCAGGGCCCTGGTGCTCCAGTCTACTCCCTGTGCTGGGTTAGCCTAAAGTTGCCTGAGTGCTCCTCAGTTAATTGGTGTTTGCACAGTGCTTTGTAGCTTACAAGTAAGTTTTCATGGTAGTGGAATTAGAAGTGGTGACATGAAAGAAGCAGGAGTGTGTCATTCTCTGAGAGTGTCCTCTGTGCCGTGCGTTTGACGTGTAATAACATTTCACTTCATCCTTACAACAACCGCATGAGGCAGATGTGATTGCTATACACATTTTACAGGTGTGGAAATGGAGTCTTTGAGAGTGAGGAGGTGGACCTCACTCTTGGGACCTTTGATGCAAAATTCTGTGCCCTTTCTCCCTACCCCAAGAACCTGGTTCTATCAGAAGCCACCAGAGTTCTCATGCCTCCACTGTCTGATTTCTCTCTTTTAGCTTCTTCCCAGTTCCCTCGGCCTTGTACCCCTCTCCCTGTTACAGACCTGGCCTGATAATAAAAGCACTGTGGATTGCAGGATCTCCTGGCTGGGAAAGGAAGTAGGTGGCGGAGTAAGATGTTGTGTCAAGATGGACTTTTTGACCTTCCAGCTGTGTGTCTCTGAGTAGGTGACTTAGCCCCTCTGTGCTTCCATATTCTCATTTGCAAAATGGAGATAACACCACCAAACCCAGGGGCTTGCGATGAGGATTTAAACCTCACACAATGCCTAGTTTATAGTAAATATTGAAATAAATGTTTCCTTTCTTGTCTCTCTGGAAAGAAAACAACAGAAGTCTTTTTTTAAAAAAAGAAGATGCCACACATGGTGGGACATGCCTGTAATCCTAGTACTTGGGAGGCTGAGATAGGAGGCTCACAAGTTTAAGGCCAGCCTCAGCAACTGAGAAAGATTTAACCACTTAGTAAGACCGTAGTCAAAAAAAAGAAAGAAAGAAAACAGGGCTGGAGGTGTGATTGGTGATTGGAGGTAGAATGCCCCTGGGTTCAATCCCCAGTACAAAAAAAAAAATAGCAATTTCTGTGGCATTATGCTCAAAGAAACCATAGCAACCAGCTTCCTGCAGCTTGGCTTCCAGCCTTCCCCTGTTGTACAATGGTGTTGGGACACAGCCTTTGTTATCCCCATACCCCAGGGAAGATGTGGACATCACACACACTTTGTGGGATGGAGTATCTGCTGGTGGAACTGCTCTGGCTGGTGGTGCTGTCACGGCTTTGGCAGCTCAGTTCCTGGGCCTGTCCCTCCGCTAGGACGCTGTGGTTTCCCACTGGCGACCCGACTCATCTTCTAAGGCCTGCCTTGCTGTGGGTCATGCCAGAGAAGCTGGCCTCCTTTTTTTATGAGGACAAAAGAAGCATTTGGTTGGAGCAAAAGAGCTTCCTGACTCTCCTTAGATCTATAAGACATTGCCTAGGATGCGTAGGCCACAGAGCACCCTGCAGCAGGGGTGCGTACGTGTTTGTATACATGTCAACTGCACCAGGAGCCAAGGGGATGCTCTGAAGGGCTAGATTAAGGACAGCAGCTACAAGAAGGCTGTCAGGCTGGCTTTGCAGGGGGACTCCCTGGTTCCTATTGGTCTCTGAGGGAGGCTTGCTGTGGTCTAGTCCAGACCATGGCCATACTCGCCTAGCCTGCCCTGAGCCCTGTTCCCTGCAGAGGGTAGCCCCCATGTATCTGGCAGAATCCAGCGTTGTTGCTATAGTCTGCTGTAGAATGATTTCCAGGCCAGCCATCCAGCCAAGAGCAACCCGACTGCATCAGAGCATGGCTGAATATTGGCCCAGCCTAGAGCGACAGCTTGCACAGATCCCAGGCAGTGGGGGAAGGCAGTGAGGTGGGAAGGCCATGGTTGGTACACTCAGGTGCCTGGGACTTAACCCACAGCAGACTCAGGGGCCTTCCACCTGAGGGTTCCTACTAAGCCTGTGGTCAGGGCTCAACAATCAGTCCATTGTTCATTTTACAGAGAAAGAAATGGGTCCAGAAAGGTACAGGCCTGACTCAAAGTCACACAACATAGCAGGCAGAGAATTCTTGCATTTTAGAGACAAAACACCTCTTGGAAACTATCTGTCCCAGTCTCCTCAATTGATAAATGATAAAGCTGAGGTTTGTGGTAGGAAAAGAGCTTCTCAGGGTCACAGAGAAGGGAAGAAGACTCACAGGCTCTGCCTAACTGCATGCATTTGTAGCTGGTCTATCCAGGGGCCAGCAAACTGTGACCTGCCGGCCAAGTCTGGCTGGCCATGCTCTATAAATAAGGCTTTGTTGGAACACAGGCATGGCCATTCATTTGCATATTGTCTATGACTGCCTGCATACTATAAGGACAGGACTCAGTACTTGTGACAGAGACTATAAGACCCAAATGTTTCAAATATTTACTATCTAGCCCTTATTAGAAAAAGTTTGTCTGACCCACTGGGTTTTTCCCAAAGGCTTGGAAACTGCTGGCCACACTCCCAGTATCCTTCTTCTTTGTGATGAGAATCCATCCTCTTTGTCATGTTGGGGACTGACCAGAGAAATCTCCCCACAGGGAGAGCCTGTGTCCCAGGAATAAGAGGGAGGGCATTTGGAGAGAGCAGGAGCCAATGATGGTAAGAAGAAAAGCAGTAGTGAGCATTTGGAACTGTGTGCAGGTTCTTTTGTAAGGTCTCTGAATTTGGAACTGAACTTCAGGACCACCTGTCGAGGCAGCTGCAATGAGCATTCCCTCCTTGTGAATGAGAAATAGAAGGATTAGGTAACTAGCCAGCTTTCGGTCACTATATCAAACACCTGAGATAACTAACCTATCAAAAGAAAAGACTTACCTTTGCTCACAGTTTTAGAAGTTTCAGTCCCTGGTTGGTTGGCCTGGTTGCTTTTGGACCCATGATGAGGTAGTACATCATGGCGGGGAGCACGTGGCAGAGAAAAACCACTCACCTCATGTCTGGGAAGTGAACGAGAACATGAGAAAGAGACAGGGGACTCGTAAACCCCTTCAAGGGCGTCCCCTCTGCCCTGTTACCTGAAGACCTCCCACTGTAATGTCCACCACTCCCAGCAGTGCCACAATGCGGACCAAACTGTCAACACATGGGTCTTTAGGGGACATTTAAGACCTGAGCTACAGTGCCTAGTAAGTGTTGTAAGTGGGATTTGACCCCTGGCAGGCTTATCCTGGAGCCCATGACCTTGGTCTTACTCAGGATCTAGACGCTGGAGGGCATCTCGCCTGTATTAGGAGGGGGCTAGAGCTGACCTGGTAGCTTTCCTTCATCAGATGTTTAGTGACCTTCTGTTGTGGGCCAGTCACTAAGGGGCTGTTTGATGGAGGGAAGGTTAGGAAAGGAGAGAAACAGCAGGTGCAGAAATGCAGGTGAGGAGAGAAGGCAGCAGCTGCATGATCGGTGGCTATCTATGGTGGGAATTAGCAGCCACAAAGGAGAAGCCCAGCTAGGGTGGCTCAGAATCAAGGTGCATCATATTCTGGAATTCGAATGTGGAGGATTAGGGGCTCAAAGTGCTAATGCCTGGATCTGCCAGAGAAGCAGATCTCATTCATGTAAGACAAGGAGAGGTGGGGCCCATGGGGACTGACTAGCACATTCCCTCTTTGAGGTGTGGGCAAATTCAGAATTTTTCAGCACTGCCCTCAGCCAAACAAAATCTCTCTCAGGCCAGATGTAACCCTGTATGATGTTAACTAATATTTGTTGACATAGAAAGACTCTATAATATATAGTTAAATGCAAAAAACAGGTTATAAAATAGTCAGATGAAGGCGGTTTTTGTGTTTTGTTTTGTTTTTTAATGTATCTGCCTAAACATATACATTTAAAGAGAAAGGGCTGGGAGAATTACTCCAGAAATTTTTTCTATAGTTGTATTGGTACATTAAAGTCTCACATCATAATGCAACTCTTAGTGATGGTGACATACTTGCACATAGCACTTGGTAGGCTTTCCCCCAGCTCCCTCCCTACAGGATATTGAGATTGGTATAGGTGTTCTCACATATGTGCGTACTGTCAATGGAAGCTATTACTTTGTCCCTATGTTGTTGTTTTTTTAATGCACCCCCCCCCCTTTTTACAATAAACTTACTTTACCTGCCTATGATTTTTTTTGTTTTTAAGTGCTGAGGGTGGAACACAGGACCTCATGCATGTGAGGCAAGGGCTATACTTAGCTATACTTCCAGGCCTGTGATTTTTTTTTTTTTTGAGAGTTTAGAAGGGAGAGTAATTATTCTGTATTCTTCCTCACCCCACCCCCACTCCACCATCTCCACATGATTTCCTACTCTTCGAGATCCAACACCAGACACAGTGGCACACGCCTCTAATCCCAGTAGGTAGGAGGCTGACACAGGAGGATCATGGGTTCAAGGCCAGCCTCAGCAACTTAGTGAGACCCTGCTTCAAAATAATAAATAAATATAAATGAATGAATGAATGAATGAATGAATGAATGAATAAGGTTTGGGATATAGCTCAGAGGTAAAGAGGCCTTGGGTTCAATTCCTAGTAACAAACAGAAAACACACACACACACACACACACACACACACACACACACACACACACACGACAAACATCCAATGCAAATATCACCCACTCTAGGGAAGCCCCTCTGGTTTCTGCATGGGGAAAGCCCCCTGCAGCTTCCCACATCACAGCCCTTCTCTGTAGTGTCTCATCCATCCCCACACACCCCAGGCTCCCTGATGACACAGGCACCAGGTGTGAGATTCCTGAGCCAGGGATCCTGTCTAATCCATCTTTGGACTTCCCCATCTAACTGTATTATGGGCTCCATGTGCTCTTGAGGAATGGGGGCTGACTTTAGAGCTGAAGCCCTGAGGGCTGGCCCTTGGAGGAGAGCCCCACACTGTGCCAAGGGCAGGTGTTCCGGGTGGGTAGGGGCGCCTCACCCGGAGCAAGAGGCAAGGACATTCCAGGCAGTAGAGAGAAAAGGGAGGCATCCTGGGCACAGTGGGTCATCCCATTTGACTGGAATGTGGGTGTTTGAAAGTGAATAGAGGGAAATCAGGTTAGAAAAGAGAGGAACTGTAGATAGAAGCTGAAGTGTTAGACTGAGAGCTTGGATACTTCTACAGGGACCAGGACCAGCCAGCCCCTCATGTGGAGAACTCAGCTCTGCCGGGCTCCACAAGCCTTTCATCCCCAGCTCCCCCTCTCCAGCACTTCCTCCTGCCTTTGGCACTGAAAGCAGTGCTGGCTTCTGTCCTGAGCAGCGTGACCTGCTGCCCATGAGTCAGGGGCTCGGCCATTCCAAAGTGACTAAAGCTTTCACTTCCCCCCAGTTTCCCGTAACCGCCCAAGCAAAGACTCAGGCTGAATCACTGTTTATTGTTTTTAAGAGTTTTTTGGTTGTTTTTTTTTTTCCCTACCCTCCAATTTTTTAGTATCAACCACCCTAGCCAGAGTAGTAAAACTGAATGAATGCTGAGGAACTGCAGGACGCACTCCACAGGTACACACACAAGAAGGACCAGGGTCCCACTGCACTTAAGAAGCAGCCCTTGCTGTGGAGCTAGAGAGACCTGCATTAGAATCCTGCTGCTCTCCCTACCTGCTGTATTCCCTCGGGCAAGTCACTTCACCTCTCTGAACTTCAGTTTCATTATCTGTAAAACATGGATATTAATGCCCATTTCAGAGGATTGTCGAGAGAATGAAAAATATAGTCTGTTGAGCAACTGGCAAATGGCAGGCATTCCAGTATGGGGAATTATTATAAAACACAGCTTTTCTGGTCAGGAATGAGCTCATGTGGGAGAAAGCTGAGAGTCTTGTGCCTTATGCCCACCTGTCATCTCAGAAAGACAAAACTATAATAGGTCTTCCACTTTTGGACTTTGTTTTAGACCTTTGTTAAGTTGCTTACTTTTTAGTATTAATAGCCAACGTTTATTGAGCACTTACTATGCACCAGGCACTGTTGTGAGCACTTTACATTAAATTATTAATGACCAAAAACCCTTTGGGCTAGGCATGGGATACAAACCTATGATCCCAGTACTTGGGAGGCTGAGACAGGAGGATTGCAAGTTCAATGCCACACTAAGCAACTTAGCAAGACTCTCAGCAACCTAGCAAGACCTTGTTTCCAAACAAATAATAAAAAGTGCTGGGGTATAGCTTGAAGGTAGAACACCCCTGGGTTCAATCTCCAGTACCACAAAAATAAATAAATAAACAAAACAAACCCTTTGGGAATAGATAGTCATTATCTCTACCTACAGATAAAGGAAAAATCTGAGACATGGAAAGGTTAGCTAACTTATTAATGAGAGGCAGAGCCAGGATTTGGACACAAATGATCTGACTTCTAGGGAGACATCCTGCGAAGTGGCAGGATACTCTCAGGGTCACCCCTGGCTTGGCTGTCCTTCTCCATGTGCTTTGCCCTAACTGGGTCAGGGGGCAAATAATATCAATGTTCCAAGCACTGTCATCAATTTCCAGTTTAATTTTCACAGCACTTGTAAAAGGGGTGTTTGATTGTCCTCATTTTCCATATAGGGAAATTGGGGTTTTATGAGAAAACTCCCAAAGTCAATGGTAGAGTCAGTGTTTGAACCCAAGTCTCCCTCCAAATCTGAGTGGTTCTGCCCTCTGTGAAATGGCTGGCTGAGCTGGGATCGGGTTGACCTTGTCTTTGGGGAGCTACTTGACTTGATTATTTGGCATTAATAGGCCACTGGTCTGCCTCAGTCCTCCTGGCCAGGGACCAATCTGATGGGATCTAGCAATGGATCTCATCTTGGGACAGCCCTCAGTCTTCTGTGTGGGGAGTCTCAGCTTCCAGAGGATCCAGCCAGCCTCCAACAAGCCTGGGTCTCAGGCCCAGGGCATCTGTCTGCACAGCAGTGTCCACAGTCCAGTGCTTCTCTTCAGTCCTTCAGACCAGGTGGCTAGCGAGCCACTCAGGAATCTTTGAGATGAGTGGGCACATCCGAATGTTAATCCTGTGGGGACAGAACATGTGAGGTGGCTGATGGCCTTGGGAAGCTGCCTGGCAGTGGTATTTAGGACTTAGGGCACCTCCACCCAAAGGATGTACCTGGGCAGAAATAGTCTGCGTCCAGATTGTTGGGAGAACTGTGCTAATCATAAGACCCTGATCAAGCAGTTCGGGGAGGGGCCTGGTGCAGGGCAGGCTTCACCATGCAAGCTCCGGTGCTATCCACCACCAGAGCCCAGACAGCCCCTCCCCCATATGCCCTACACTCACCCCTGGACACCTGCCCAGTGCACATTCACTTGTCTAGACTAAGGATCGGGACTCTTGTGAAGAAGAAAGGGACACAGACAGAAGAGGCAGGTAGCATGCTAACAATAATTGCTGCTGTGTGCCTGCTGGGTGCTGAGTACTGAGCCAAACCTTTAACATGTGTGCATTGTCTCATGTAATCCAAGCATTATTCCCATCTACCAGAGAACACCGAGCCTTAGAGAAATTACTAAACTGCCCAGAAAGAAAATATGTGCTGAGCACTGGCCTGATAAACCCCTTTGAGGATCCTGGAAGGCTCATATTTATTTTGTCCACTTTTCAGATGAAAACACTGGGGTTCAGAGAAGTGAAGGCTTACCCAAAGTCACACAGCTAGGGCGAAGGAGGGCTAGATTCAAACCTAAGTTAATCCATAAGTTAACTGTGCTCCCCTGGCTCTGGCTAGAAGTGAGAACACCTAGGCTTTAGTGGTGGCTTTGCTCCATGTAGATGAAATAGGAGTATTGGGTAAAACGGTCTTGAGTGCTGACATCCTGTAATGCTCCGAGGAAGGGAGTGTGCTCTGGAGTTTGGGGAACCATCGGTGGCCTCTTTCTAGCTAAGCCTTTACACAGTCTCCTTCTGTGTAAACCTGTTGAAGGTGGAGGCCAGGCAAAGAGATTGGCTTTGTGTTTCCTCCCAGCAGGGTGCTGGGGAGCAGAAAGTCTGGGCAGCAGCTTGGGATGGCAGGTTCTCTGATGTGTTTCCTAAAAGAGAAAAAGTCCAATTGGGTCACCTTCCTCTTTAGCTCCATGTGTCCTAGCAAGGACTGAGTTTTTATGGGACATAATTTGGTGCAGAGAATGACATATGGTGCTGAGCTTGGTACCTCTGGTGTCGCTGGTACATCTCTCTGCCACATTATCCAAGAGAGACAAGAGTCAGACCAGGCCTGGATGCTCCCTCGGGGAGCACTGGAGGACATTCGGGTGGCTCTGTGGGTCTCTACTGCCCTGGCTGTAGTGCAGCAGAGATATGCAGAGCAAGCAGAAGGGCAGGACCTGGAATAAAGTCTGGGGTGAGCTGGCTCTGCCCCTTTCTGGCTGTGTGACCATGTCCAGGAGCAAGTCCGTCAGCCTCCAGTCTCCCAATGTAAGGGACTCCACAAACTAGCCCATGCGCAAGGCCGTGTTTTATCATTCACCAGGAAAGTGAGAAAAATAAGGAACTCAAGTTGGGCCTTTGACAGTATGACTTTATTAAGCTTAAAAGACTGACCTGTATTCCAAGTAGATTGTCTGCTCTATTTTTGAAATTAAAATATTCTTCCTTTTGCCAAAAACTGTTAGTGAATATAGATGTAGCTATTTTTAATTTCTTTTTTTAAAATTTCCTTGCTTTGGAAAATTAAGTAAAACTTAGCAACCCATGTATATTCCCTTTTTTAAACTTACTCATTTGTATAATCCCAAAGGTAGGATTCACTAACCTCGCTTCTCTGAATATTAGTGTTTTCATCTGTGAAGTGGGGATAATAATTAGCTCTATCTCCCTCAAAGGAGATTGTGATAGAAAAGTGAGACCCTGTATAATCCGTTTGTCCCTGAACTCAATTTAAAATAGAATTGCAGTCATGCCTCAGTATCCATGGGGGATTGGTTTCAGAACCCCTTAAGAATACAAAAACCTGCAGATACTTAAGTCTGTTTATATAAAATGGTGTATGCCAGGAATGGTGGCACACACCTATAATTGCAGTACTTTGGAGGCTGAGATAGAAGGATTACAGGTTCAAGGCCAACCTCAGGAACTTAGCAAGACCTATTTCAAAATAAATAAATAAATAAAATAAAATAAATAGGGCTAGGGGTGCAGCTCAGAGGTAGAATGCCCAAGAGTCTATCCCCAGTACCAAAAAATAAAATAGAATGGTGTAGAATTTGCATAAAACCTGCACAATCTTCCTGTATACTTTAATTCATACTGTAATTATAAAACCTAATGTAAGGTCCATGTAAATAGTTGTTATGCTATATGTTTAAGAAATAAAGACAAGAAAAAGTCTATACATGTTCACTACAAACCTAATTTTTCCCCCGAATACTTTTGGTCCTCTCTTGGTTGAATTCATAAGTGCAGAACCTGTAGGCATGAAGAGCTACTGTATATCTTTTCCTGCTAACTCTCATGGTGTAGACCTGCTTACTGAATATTATCCTGGTTACAGTGTCCCCATCATTTCTGAGAGTTTGACTCACATGCCTATACCCCGTGTGAGGTCACTGCCCTGTTGGCATAGTCATCACCACAGCTGGCTGTCTCTGAGACCTGGGTATGAAGTGCTTGCCTTAGTCCTCTTCGTTGTTCATCCCTCTCAGAAGAGGGGCAGCCACTCAGATGCACCCCCCAGTCCAACTTGCCCAAGTACTGATGGCAGCCACACCTACTGCCTCTGGAGCTGCTGCTTCTGCCATGGAAAGCCGCTTCCACAGGCGGAGGGCAGCTCACCCCCCAACCCCAGACTGTCCAGGCCTCTCCACACTGCAGGCCCAGTGTAACTCCCACAGACTCTGCAGTGAGGACTGTGCTTCTCCCTCACCTGCTCCTGAGGCTCATCTAATTTCCAGCCCTTTCCAGCATGATCGACTATGGGAACACCTGTTCCCTTCAAGGGAGAAGCCCCCACTCCATGCTCTAGCATACAGAGCCCCTGGCTGTTGCATTGCCATCCTGGGGTATTATAACCCATAGCACCCCCAGTACAGCGCTTGGTGCATCATAGATGCTCAGAGAGTATTCACTTCCCATCCTGAAAGAGTGAAGGGTTCAGGCAAGGTGTGAACCAAAACTCCTGAAGCTCTGCCTGTGGTTAATGTGGTTTGGGGCAGGATGGAAGCAAGGCCCAAATGCTGACCCCAGTCCTGATCCTCAGAGGAGACCCAGCCATGATGCCCACTCTGGGCCTGCCTCCAGCAGCCCAGCAACATGATCATCCCAGGAGTGCCAGCAGACCTCTCACTCAGTGTGTGTGCATGGCTTGTCCTGCCCCTCAGCTCAGAACCTCTGCAACCTACCTTTGAATCACCTCGAAGTCCAGCCTAGTGGGAGTTTTCCTCTCTTCAAAGAGTCTGTGATATCATCTGTCAACAGGGACCAGTTGAGCAAGAAACCTTGGGGATTTCCAGGACCCATCAGTATGGGTGGGGGAAGAAGGCTTCAAGCAGTCCCTGCTGGAATTAGAGCCGATGGTCATACTACTTCTAAATCTCTACTCAAGCAGGTCTGCAGGTCTGGCCAGACTAGGGAGGCGAGCTCTGCAATCCTCAATAAAATGTTAAGGAAAAAGAGCCAAGGGGAGCATATCCAAGGTTCCCATAAAAGGCCATGCACTTAAATTCCCTCACTTGGCAAAGATGCATTTAGTGCCCATAGACACAGACATCTCCTGCCCACTGAGAGCCTGTTGGTCCATTTGGGTTGAAAGACTTTCACACAAATTCACGAGGCAGCCATGGATGTCTGGGGGACAGCTGCACATGCAGCAGGGATTGTGCCTAGACACTTGGAAGCCAGACCTAGCTCTGCCTCTGATGGGTGATGCTAGGCAAGCCACTCCTCCTTTCTGTTCCTTCATTTCCCCATCTGTCAAATGAAGATGCACCCATCTCTCAGAGCCCCTGCTCCTCTGGCAAGTGGTGCTTTTCGACTTCGGGTGGCTCTCAGGACTCAAGGATTTTCTAAAAGGCAAATCTCTGTGTTTCACTTCTCAACCTCTAACCCTACAGAAGCTTCTTATGTCACGGCTCTGTTGGCATGACTCAGGAGGTTCTTAGACTCTAGGCTTGGCTTGCTGCTGCCCTGGCCCTGTGCAACACCAGATTCTTCCTATTCTCCAGTCCTTGGAACTACCTCAGTGCCTTCACACAGGCTCTTCCAGCCTCTTCAGTGAGGTGACTCCTATTCAACTTTCCAGCCTCAGTGTTGGTGTCACTGCCTCTGTGACCATGTTGCTGCCTTGACACCCCAGATAAGTTGGGCCCTTGTAATATGATCCCTTTGTTTCCCCTCTGACTAACCTGTCTCTTGCAATCACCCCCGCCCCCCGCCCCCGTGAACTTCTCTCCACCCGCCCTTTCCCATATTGTGAGCTTCAGGAGGGTATGGCCTTCTGTTCACCAGTGTCTAGCACCTGCCCAGGAAGCAGGTGTGTTCTTGAAATAAGTTTCTCACCTTCCCTGTGGCTGAGTCTCAGGGGCGACTCACAGTGAGGTGCTCCAGGTCCTGGTGGTCACCCTCCAGACCTCTTCCACCTGGGGATTTGTCTTATCTGCAAAGCTGTATTCAGACAGTCCCCGTACCATGGAAGTCACACTGCCTGGAGGTTCAAGCAAAGTAGCCAGGTCCTGCTAGGGCCCCTAGACAGGGAAAAAGAGCAAGCCTTGCAGAAGACATCATAGCTCTAAGGTACCATAAGACCTCAATGCTGACCCTTGTCATTGTCACATCCTGGCTCTGTGAACGTCTAAAAGATTCTCTGGCTCTTAATTTCCTCACATAAAGTGAGGGGTTTGGACTCAATTATAGCATTTAGTCTTTAATTGATACTTATAATTTTTTCGGCCAGGCCCTGGGATAAGCCCTTTCTATGTGCAGTATAGGTAATTCCCACAGCAACCCCATAGGGCAGGCACTATTATTAGTCCCATTTTACAGATGGGGAAACTGAAGATTAGAAAGTTTATATAACTTTCCCAAGGTCACATGGCTAGAAAGTGAGCGAGCCAGGGTTTGAACACAGGCTTATCTGTCTCCAAATGCTGAGGTCTTTATTTCGCCTCCCCTGACTCTGGGTCTGCCCAGAGCCTTAGAAGAGGCAGTCTGAGATCTAAGACTAACATGTTCTCAACAAAGCTTTCTCCCAGCTCTCAGCTGCATTAACCCTTGAGAACCAGAAAAGAACTAGAGGTATATCATATCCAGATAGCAGATCTCCAGATTACAGACTTCCCTTTCAGCTACAATCAGGTCTTGGGTTTGTTTTTAAATTTAAACTTCCATCAATATATATGAGTCATGAAGCAACCCAAAGTGAACACATGTGCCCAGGTAACCACCACCCTAATGGAAATACGGACTACTGCCTGAAACCTAGACTCCCCATTCTGCCCCCTCCTCCTCATTATCTCCTAGGCCCTGTGGGGTTTGATCTGAGACTAGTCCCTGGAGCTATGGAGAAAGACTGGAATAAGAAGTTAATTTTCAAATTATCTTTTCATCTCCAGGGAAATTTTAAGTCTGTAGGAGGGAGGAATTCAACACAGGATGCACAGAAGCCTCAGACAAGGCAAATGGTTGAAGGTCCCAGTGAAAAAGGAAGAATAATTTGGTGTTCTTGGATGAGAGAGAGAGAGAGAATGTGTTACAAGTGGTGTAGGACTTAGCCAGGCAGGGGAGGCACAGGGAGACTGTGGGACCACACAGAATCTGCACTTCTGGTTAGGTCAGGTCTCACTGAGAAAATAAGTCACATTTAGCTGAGTCTAGGAGTTTCATTTAAAGCCTCCATGCCCCAGCCTGACTCCCCATCCTCCAGCCAGGTGAAGTTGCTATAGACTCCAGCACCCCATGTCTGCCTGTTACAGCACCTGCCTTCTGGTTTCTTCAGAAACAATAGAATGTGATGAAAAGGGGCATAGGGCCCACAGGACACCTCCCCTTTGGGAAGGGTCTCCCCTGGGGTTGGCCCATTGTCAAGCTCAAGGTCATTAACATAAGAAATAAAAAATCCTATTAGTTCCTTGCATTGCATGACCACAAAACTCCTAGCACTGTGGATAGGGGACATATTGATCTCATATTTATTGTACATAAAGCAATAAAAGACTCAGCAGAGGGGAAAATTAAGTGCATAGGCAACCCCAGACCATGAGCCAGACCTTGATGTATACAGTCATCTTTCCAAGAAATACCTTGAACGTGGTGAATGTCTACCCTCTACCTGTAGCATCTTCTGAGGGCCTGGCTGCTCCAGCCACAGAGGGCATTGTCCTGTCATGCTTCTCAGTCTGTAGGAGGAACATAAAAGCATAGGATAAACCTGCAGCAAGTGTCTCCTGGCATCAAATTTACCTTATATCTTGAGAAAAATATGTAAGTAGCAAAAAAAAAATTTAAGCAAAACAAGGAGAATTATTAAGTAGAATGACAAAATTTGCGTACCCTTTAACAGGTTAAAGTTAAGTTTGCTGTCAGGGGGTCACAGGCCCCTTTGCACTGTGTACCAGTCACCAGGGTACCACATCAGTTCCTCTCTGCTCTTAGAGGTACTTCTGTGATCAAGTCCTGGTGCTACTAAAGAGCACACATTGTAGGGATGAGCTCTGATCAGACTACATTGCTGAGGAGAAGGCTGAGCTATACAGTAGGACATAGTCTGCCCCACTTAGCCTGGGACAGTCCTACTTTCTGCCTGTTGTTCAGGTATAATTATTAACAGCATCCTCTTCCACTGCCCAAAGAGCCCAATTTGGATGAAAAACCATAGGGTCATTCTAGGTATGAAAAGCCAGAATTTATTTTTCAAAGATTAGAAGAGGAAGCCTACAGGCACTTTCCCTGGCTAGAAGAACTCAACAGAGAAAGCGCCCTGTACATCTCTGCAAGGAGCTCCCAGAGATTCTGAGCATCTATCAGAGGGAGGGTCCCAATGTAGCTATTCTCAGTGTTCCATTCTTGGCCCTGCTCAAAGCAAACTGGATAAAGACCATGTGACAATGCTGGGACACAGTCATGAAGGCCAAGCTGAGTCAGCCTGAGCCAGTCCCTAGAGTAGCCAGAAATGGAAAGTCTGCGAGGTTGATGCAAATGATATAAGTATAATTATTTAGGGATAACACAAATTATTATTATTAGGTACTGGAGGTTGAACCCAGGGCCTTGTGCATGCTAAGCATATGCTCTACCACTAAGCTACACCCCCAGCCCCAGCGCAAATTACAGTCAGGGAAGATGACATGCCAAAGTTTAAAAAAAAATGTCACCTATAAAGGATGAGTGCAAGGGCATTGTCAGGAGATGAGGTGAGAAGCCTGGGGGAGGGGAACTTTAGGGAAGAGGAGTATAGAATGAGTACACATCCCCATATCGTGGGGGGCTGAGGGCTAGCTATAAGACTGGGCAGTTGCCAGGCATGATGTTCAGGACCAGCCAGCTGCACTGCCTCTTGACTTCTGACTTCAGTAGCATTGCTGTGATTACTTTTCATGTAGTTATGCCAGCATAGCACATGGACAGGGCATCTCTCCCTGAGGCTTAGATTACATGGGTGCTGGGTTGAAATTGAGAGATTTCTGTGGTTGCCAGATGCATGATACTGACTAGCATATGAGAATTCAATGAACAGTGGAGAAAGAGCCTGGTGCATTAACCTGATTCCCTTCTATTTTAACACTTTCCTTTCCCATGTTTACCACCTCACAGTCTCAGGCTGTCCCTTTAGTACTCTTCTCACCAGTCATGACCAAAGTCTGGGGGCCCTGAGTGTTAACTTCCTACCAGTTGTATGATCTTTGGCAACTTAATTAACTTCTCTGTGCTTTAATTTCCTCTTATATAAAAAAAGGTAAAGTGATCTCTACCTACCTACTAGGATTATATGGGATAACAGGGATTATTTAGAATCAGTCCCAGCACATTTTAAGTGCTTAATATACTGCAACAAAAGTACAAATTAATTAAGATAATTGGGACCCAAAGGAAGCAGTGACCGTGGGGACATATGTATTGTTTCCCTATAGTAGGTAACAATACAAAAGTCAAGGTGAAGACAAAATAAATGTCTGCCTAGGGTTTGTCTGGGAACCCTAGTAAAGGAACTGGTTCCTGTCACACCAGCTGATACAAGGGTTGGCTCCTGTAGGAATTCTGAAGGTCTTCAAGAATAGGTTCTTTACTTGCAGGATGGGAAACTGGCCCCAGAGAGGGGCAGTGATTTAACCAAGGTCACAGGGCAATTTCAAGGCAAAGGCAGAAACAGAACCCAGATCCCCAACTTCCAAACTAGAGCTTCTGTCACAACACTGTACAGACCAGAAGTTTTCTCTCTCAGGCTCTGTTCTGCCACAGCCCTCAGATCTGTGAAGTCAGGCATCCTAGGGAATGAACTAACCAGGGATTCTCATGCTTTTTCTTTCTTTCTTTTCCTTCCTTTCTTCTTTCCTTCCTTCCTTTCTTTCTTTTATATCTTCCTTCCTTTATACAGTTTTTTCATATCTATTTTTATTAATATTAATTTTACTCATTGATAGGTTCAGTGTGATCTTTCCATACATGCATATGACATGCATTGATTATGCAACTATATCCAAAGGAAATGAAGTCAGCATACAAAGAGATACCTGCGTGCCCATGTTTATTGCAACACTATTCACAATAGCTAAGATATGAAATCAGCCTAGGTGCCCGTCAACAGCTGAATGGATAAAGAAAATATGGTATATAGACACAATGAAGTATTATTCAAACCTTAATGTGCAAGTGAACCACCTGGGGATCTTGCTTAAAATACTAACTCTGTTACAAAAGGTCTGGGGTGGGGCTGGTATGTCTGATCAACTTCCAGCTGCTGCTACTGCTCTGGGAATGACAGGTAGATAACAAGACTCTAGGCCAACACTGTCCAGTAGAAATAGAATGTGAGCTGCATGTGCAATTTTACATTTTCTAGTTGACACATTAAAAAAGAGAAAAAGAAACAGATGAAATTCATTTCAGCAATATATTCCATTCAACCCAAATTATCCAAAGTATTCCCATATCAGTATCTAATCAATATAAAAATATCAGTGAGATATTTTCATTTTTTACGTGAAATCTTTGAAATTCAATGTGCATTTTACATTCAGAGAACTTTGCAATCCACACCTGCACATTTCAAATCTGCACTCACCACATGTGGCCTACAACATGGTGGGTCTAGGCCATCTCAGTGAATCCCAGTCCCTGCCCCCTCTGGACCAACCCAATGTGACCATCTTGGCTTTTTCTGTAGCTATCCTCACCTTGGCGTGCCCACCAGCCCAGTCCTGCACCTTTGCCATGAGTGGAGATGAGACGGTCCATTCTAGCAGCAGGCCAGGAGGAACAGCAGTCTCCAAGCCCACTTGGCTCCAGCTCCCTGTGAACACAGGGAGGGACAGGGACGAAGAATACTGAACCCCCTTTCCCTGACTCATTTTTGGGTAACATTGGGTGCATCTGGGCCAAAGACCCCTCTCTGGCTGGCACTATAGTATCAGAATATGCAACTAAATGCTGGGAAGTCTGTGTGTTCTGCTCTCTCTTAGAACGGGATGGAGAATACATTCCACATGGCTCAGGCCCTGCCACCGTCTGGCCGAGGAGTTGGAAGGGTTTTGCGTGGGGCCAGCCATGACCGAAAGAGACACCAGCTGCGATTCCATGGCCAGGTGCCAGCATGACATCTGTGGGCATCCTGTGACTTTGGGGGTAGCTCTTCTCCTGCCAAAGAGACATCAATAGGAAGCATCTGACAGCTCTGGCCGTGCATGCAAACTCACTGGAAAAAAAATCCCCATACAAGCCGAGGGCCCCACTGTGCGGGTTGTAGGTCTTGTCTGAGCCAAGGCCACAAACATCTTCTCTAATCTGTGACTTGCATGTGACCCACCAGACACTTCTGTTCATACATACCCCCCAGAAGCCCACATCCAAGAAGTGGGGTCATCTGGCTCCTCAAGCCAATGTTTGCTTTTGCTTGTTTTTGTCTGAAAAAGCTCACAGTTTGGTGCACCCTAATGCTAAACATATGAATATCTGGAAACATCTAAATATGCTGTGATCTATAGACAAAACAGCCACATCTATAGGGATGTTCTGATTAGTGGTATTTTCTGGTAAAGCAAAAACTGCTTCTTGTTTCATTCCTTCTGGTTGCAAATCCTTCTAAACTTGGATTGAGTTTTTCCTACCTTAAAGTAGAGTGCCAAGAACAAAATCAAAGCTTAGCTAAAGACTTGGTAGTATTAGGTAGTTCCATAGTCATTTTTACATATTGACCATATAAGCAATTATATTTTGTTCATTCAATCAACAAATGTGTATTGAGCACCTGTCATGTGCCAGGCATTGTTCTGGGCTCTGGGAATGCAGCAGAAAAGAAAATTCTTTGTTTTTATGAAATGAACTTATGTTTGAATGTATGTGCTTGTGTTGAGGTGAGGTGCGTGGGTGGATTGGGGATGGGCAATGAATGGACAAACAGCATATAAATTATTCCAGATGGCAAGTGTTCTGTGTGCTGTTGTACATCGGATGGGCTGCAAACCAGGGTCACAGGGCAGCCACGGCTCCCAGACAGAGGGCTGCTCCCCAGCAGGACAGGTTGTACTGCCTGCCTAGGCTCTGCGGGGGACCTGACCAAGACCAAGCTCCAAGCTCAGGAGCTCCTGGTTACTGATGGCTAGTACTTACCAATTAAGCAGATCATTTGACGGCCTCTTGCCCCTGCAGCATTTTCAGATTCATTTTCTCTCTTTCACTTATCTGCTACCAGGCTGCCTCGGCCTGGGCCTGTGGTTTCCTCTTTGTTTAGAGCTAGACCTCTGTGCGTGACTCTCACACCCCTCCATGGGGGCCCTCGTGATGGGAGGGGAGGCCGTGTTGTGTTTTGGGTGAGATAGTGGATGGACTGGCATGAGGTTGGAGCAGCGCTAGCTATAGGAAACATAAACAGCAATTTTCCATGCACTTTTTATTTCTGTCGACCAGGAGTGCCTTGCTGTCTCTCACACACTATTCATTTGTCCAGTGTTTGAAGCTAAAACATACCATAAATACACCATGGCCCTTCAAAGAGAAGGTTCACAATAGCCTGCTTTGAGAGGCCACCAAAGTCATCTTTAGGGGAAAATAAAACAAAAACATATTTACAAAACATCGCCCTTGGGTGCAGTTGAAAACATTTTTCCTATTTATGATAATGGTCTCTTTCCACTCGACAAATATCAACTGCTCTCCCCACCCTCACCCCTGCCCTCTCTCCTGTTTTAGGTGGGGCTCAAGTTCACATGGTTTTCTGCTTAAATAACAAGTGCATCTGTCCCAGGCCCAGCTTGGTAAATCCAGGACACCATCAACCCAGGGCTATTGAGGCCAGTGCTATTCTAGAGTGAGCATAGGGAGAAAGGGGAACTCACGAGAGGGAACCAGGGTCTTTTTTGAAATGATTTATTCACGTTAGCTGGTAGGAGAATGTTAGGAGACTGGACCATAACATAGCACTAGGAAATTACCATGTTTTTTAGTCAAAAGTAGTCATTATTGGCAATTTCATCCAATTCCATTCTAAAAATAAGCAGCTATCATTATCAATGAGTGCCTGGGTGCCAGTCATTGAGCTGAGCATGTTGCATGAATTTGGTCATTGAATTGCCACAGTCACACAACTGGGCAGTATCTTCAGTTAGACTCCCCAGAAATGGATGCTAAGATGAGGATTTGTGGTTCAGTCAACGTGATCCTAAGACAAACCAATGATGAGAGAGCGAGCAGGACAGGAATAACCATGAAGCCAAGGGAGGGTGTGATTTCAGGCAGCCTCAGCCTGTGGGGAGTTCTGGAGCTTAAGTCACAATTCAGAGCGTGTACCCCCTCAAGGCCAGTGAACTGGACTTTCACCTGTAGTCCATCACAACCTCAGGCTGCCCAGGAGAGTAAACCCTCAGACCCATCCAGCTTTCTGCATGCAAATGGGAAGGGGCCCCAGGAACCCAAAGGTAGGCCTCTTAGTGGGGTCACAAGTGCTGATCATTAGAAGCAGAGCACACGGAAACGGGGGGACAAGGACCAGTGAGAAGGGATCCATGGGCCTCTGCGCAGAGCATCTTTGGGGACCACGAGTGTATTAGTTGTATCACCATTTTATATACCAAACAACTGAGTTATGAAGAATAAAAGTTACTCAGCTCTGGTCACAAAGAGGTAGGGCTAGCACCCTATGATCCTGAATTGGTCCCTATGCTGGCCTTCCAGTGTCATTTCCCACATCAAGCTGGCTCTGCCTTTTCTCAGGATGAGATTTTAGAGCCAACTTGGCTCATGTAAATGGGCGGGAGGTGGTACCACAGTGACCCACAGCCAAAGCTTATCAAAGTCCCTTTAGCAGAAACTGGGACTCTTGGCACTTTAGCTCTTCCTTATACCTGTCTAGGTCAGAAAGGGGGCCTTTCCTGTGCCCAGCTCTCTGGGATCTGGTGACATATTCTTCCACTGTTCCTGGCGTCTGTCCTTCCACTCAAGGGGCCCTTGGCAGGGGCAGGTGTAGCCTGCTGCTCCGTGTAGCACTGGCTGGCCAGCTGCAAAGCTATGCGATGCTGCAGCCTGAAAATGCTGTTGTGGCTTGGACCAGGGAACACATCTGGCACATCTGCAGCTGTCCCAGGCATCGCACCACCTGGTGCGGGGTCACCGCAGCTACTGCCTCCTCACTTTCTGTCCCAGCCAGGTGCACTCAATGATCTACCCTTATTAGGCAACCCAAAGTGGCCTTCCCTGGGGAGCTGAGTCAGAGCTCTCTGGCCTAGGACATGACACAGTGGGAAGAACAGACATTGGAATATGCAATCGGAGTTCATAACCCAGTTCACAGCCCTTAGTAATGGAAGTGATTACTCAACCTCTTTTTTGTTTTTGGTACTGGGGATTCAAACCAGGAGCATTCTACCTCCAAGGAAGACACCCCCAGCCCCTTTTTATTTTTTATTTTGAAACGGCCTCACTAAGGTGCTGAAAATCTTGCTAAGTTGCTGAGGTTGGCCTGAAACCTGTGATCCTCTTGTCTCAGCCTCCCAAATATTGGGATTACTGGTGTGCACCACTATACCAGGCTTAACTTCTTTGGACCTCAGTTTTGTCATCTGTAAACATGGAATGATAATCCTTTAAACTGAAAAGACTAAATGAGATGTTATCTATAAGACATCTATCCCAGGGTAGATATTTGAGAAATGTTTGCTCCTGGCCTTTTTTTCTAGATACTGATTTACCTGGTGTTTCTTCCTGCCCCAATCCTGTCCTAACTTCAGGCCACCATGTGTATTTTGATACTTTCTAGCTACCATGGTCTTGACTGGGTGCACAGTACAACTGAAGAAATATGTCCTTTATTTGCATGTGTTTTGAAGAGTTTTGTCTCTTCTGGGTTATACCTGAGTTATGCCAAAGAACACTGAATACCCTGCTTTTTTCCCCCATTGATTTTGACCAATGCAGAGCTAAGCACCCTGGCCCTCCTTCAGTGAATGCCATTGTACTCCAAGTGCTAATGACTCCATAGGTGAGGTCTTCTAGGACAGCATAGCACAAGAAAAAAGAAAAAAGGCAAAATGCTGTATGACTCTCAGATGCTGGATCATGCTCCCTTCCGACTTTTCCCCCCATACATAGAAACACTGCCCTAGTTTTCAGTCAGTCTAACTCAACATCAATCAGAGAAGAAGAAGAAGAAGAAGAAGGAAAAAAAGAAAAAGAAAAACAGTCTTGCCACCCACGCCATTGTGCTAAGAATAATTTCTGTCCCCACAGTACAGCTGGTCAGAATGCTCCACGGTGTTTCTATCTGGAACTAGGTGTGAGGATTCAGGAAGTACATTTGTCCATTTCAAGTCTGAACCTGGCATGGGCTCTGAAACTTGGACAAAATTCTGACCAAAAACCAAAAACAAGAAACCCATAGTAAACATCCAAACACTGACTTACTCAAAAATCTGTCTCATGTTGGAGAGCCTTTCTCTTTTGTGTGTTGTGTGAGTCTCTTTTAGTTGGTTGTTCCACGTGTGTCTAGGAATCAGCGTTAAAAGTTGACTTTATTTACCTGCTAGGGCCAGGTTCAGTTGGGCATCTTATAGAATAGTCTTCAGCTGCATAACCTCTCGACCAGGACCATGGTCTGCTGGTTGTTAGGTAGAAATTGGCTCTTGATAGTGGCTGGGAGGCTGGCTTTGGGAAAAGGACTGCTAACACTTTAATCTCCCAAAAAACCAGAATTGTCCATTCATTCAAAAACTATTTCTTAGATGCTGAATGTGTGCCAGGCATTGTGCTACCTAAGCACCAAGGGCTTAGAGCACAATAAGACACTTCTTCACTCTCTTGGAAGTTACAGTTTTACTCAATGATTCCTAATCCTAATCATAGAGCAGAATCGCAGGGAGAGCTTTTATAAAATTCCTTTTTTTTTTTTTTTTATTGGTACTGGGGATTGAATCCCGGGACATTCTACCTCCAAACTATACCCCTTGCCCTTTTTATTATTTTATTTTCTTTTATTTTGAGGCCAAGGCTGGCCTCAAACCTGGGATTTTCCTGTTTGGACCTCCCAAAATACTGGCATTACAGGCATGTGCAACCACATCTGGTCATAAAAGTACTTTTTTTTTTTTTTCTTTTTTTTGCGGTACTGGGGATTGAACTCAAGGGCATTCTATCTCCGAGCTACACCCCCAGTTCTATTTTTTTATTCTTTATTTTGAAACAGGGTCTCACTAAGTTGCAGAGTGCTTCACTAGGTAGCTAAGGCTGGCTGTGAACCCGGATCCTCTGGTCTCAGCCTCCCAAATGCTGGGATTACAAGCATGTGCCACCACGCCCGGCCC